>JAGFBR010000283.1:0-25809 GCA_019925795.1 Dendrobium chrysotoxum | reverse complement strand
TGGCGACGACAGTAAGGCAGCCATCCTCAACTACGGTCGACCACCACACGTATCAACGTCAGGAGCCTAGATGCATTCAGACGTGAGGCGCAAAGGGGATGAACGGTCTAGTTCGGTCGGATGTAGACGTCGTAGCACGCCCTCGTCCGCTAGTCGCGCAAGCGTCGATGCTTCACAGGAGGTGCGTCGGACGCTACAACTCCAGGAACCAAGACGATCACCGGAACCTACGAACGGTCTCAACACCGTCGTGCCAACGGTCGTAGGGTTTGTAGACACGACGATCAGAGGACGTATTTGATAGTCAACTCTGCCCAAAGCACGCACACGTAGGCACGCCTGGTGTGTGTGTGTGTGTGTGTCTCGCCCTCGAACTCCCTCGATCGAGCTAGGGTGTTTGATGGTAAGGATGGATTGTCGATCCATTTGACGTTTAACATACACACACTCTTTACGAGCACACTTGCTGGATGACTACTCGACGAAGTATACTCTAATCTTTTTCAGTACGCCGTCCTTCTGCCGCATCACACACACACACACCACACATACACCCCACCCCTCCTTTTGCAACAAACAAAGGCCGTCGACGATTGTGTGCTTTCTGGAACAACCGTACGTCATTGCTCCTGCTACGCTGATCCGCGGCAGTACGTCTGACGACTGCAAAAGTAGGGTGTAAATTCGACATGTCACACCGTCGATGCTGCAGTGCAGTCATGTGTGTGCTCTCTTCACCTACCGTCGTCCACAGAGTGTTGCTCCGAAATTGCGCGCAAGTCCGATGTGTTGTTCTTTGCAATGCACGCGCTCGGAAAATGGCTCGGGCGCGTTCAGGCTCGTGATCGGTGTGTTGACAGGTCAAAAAGAATGTATGCAAAGAGAGATACGAAAGCCACTTTTACCTCAAATCAGCCTTGGTAAGCCACCTGACGCTCTATCTTAACGGCAAGCATCGGGAGGTGCGTCATCATAGGCAAAGGCATTCAGAGTCCTTTGGTACGCACGAACAAAATGTTCTTTCGTTGGTCGTTGAATGGCATTATGTACATCTGTTATGGTTTAGGTGTGATAGGTGAATAGATAGCAAAAGAAATCATCAAGGCAACCATACGTGTAAGCCATCACTCCTGTCCGAATCCGACAGTCTCCTCTACTGCCCAAACAAGCTTTCCTCGAGTATCTCTTTGGACGAGTAGGGCGGTAGGTCGATACGGTTGGAAGCATGTGTGACTCTTGGGAAGTTGTGTAACCTCTCCCGACTTCTCGATGGTGAACCGACGCGGTCCATCGCTGCCCTGCAGGTCTTTGAAGCCGTTGACAGGGATACGGGACGTGCCGGTGGCGAATTGAAGCAGGCGAGATTTGCGCTCTGGCGGCCACGAACGGACGCATTGCCAGAACCATTGAACGACGTCGTCTGCTCGGTGAAGCCACGGTAGTCGGTAAAGCGCTTCCAGTCGTCCACGTCGATCTCGGACATACCACCGATGAGCAGCTCAAGCTCTCGCTCGTCAAAGACGTTGATCAGATCCTGAGGGATTAGTTCGGTGAAGCCGCTGATAAACGCCTTGAATTGCTCCTCGACACGGCGAACGATGCGCCATTCGGTCATCAGGTCGATGTACTCCTCTTGTTCTCGTCCGTCACCTCCACGTCTTCACCGCCGGGCTTGAGTGGCACGGTGATCATCTCTCCGAATTTGTCTTCGACTGCGGTGAAGGTTTCATCGACCACATCGACAATCGAATTGTCCAGCATCCATTGAAGCGATCGATGGTAGTCCGCATCGACGCTCTCCAGGTCTGCCAGGGTGATCTTCTTCTTGAGAATCATCTTGTAGAACGAGACGATGAAGTAGGCATCCAGGAAGCGTCGATGGAAGATGGCCAGGCCGAGAACACGGCCGATGAATTTGAAGTAGTTTAGATGCTCGGGATTGACGCCGCTGTGTGGGTTGATCTGTAGCGTGTAGTTGTCGTGTGCCGAGTATTCGAACAGACAGTAGAAAGGATTGAACATCTCGTGACTGAGCAGGAAGAAGAATTCACGGGACAGGCCGCCATAGTCAGGCCGTCTTCTCCGTCAAACTTGATCATGAGACGCTTCTTGAGATCGTTGGGCTGCTGTCGCATGATCTCCGCGTAGGAATCTTCGAAGATGTGGGTACGACGGACTTTGATGTGGCATTGACCGGGAATTGGTCGGAGTGCAGGTTGCGATCGGAAGTAGATCAACTTGCGACGGAAATCACGCTTGTACTGCGGAACATTCTGGTCCAAGCTGGACGGCAGACGTGGATCGTCCCACGTGGTCGTCTTGGTATTGTGATCGACAAGTAGACGCGGCCGTGGAGGTGAGCCGCATCTCCCATCCACTGGCAACGGTCCAGCTGTGAGACACTTTGCGGCTGCACCGTTAGGTTGTTTCCGTTGGGTCCCATCACACGAAGGATCTGTTGACGACGAGGATCGACCCATGTTGTAGTGCGTGTGTTGTGATCGACAAAGTATGGGCGGTTCTCTGGCGTGTTTCGCTGCTCCCATCCGGGTGGCAATGGACCAGTACCGGCAAGCGTGGCAAGAGCCGGTAGGAGCCACTGCGTTACTGCCATTAGGCGTTTGTGGAGCTTGCGTGGGGGTTCCAGATGCGATGCGGCTTCCTGCGTCCGATTCGTTGCCGACGCCAAGCATTTCATCGGCAAGCGCACGGTTGCTATGACGCTGTCGATCTGCGGCAGTCTGTGCACTCTGCGCAGCTTGTTGGCTGTTTGTGTTGAGCGATGGACGGGTCCAGGTCGTAGACCGTGTGTTGTGATCGACGTAGTATGTGCGACCCAAGTGGGTCGGTTCTGCGTTCCATCCGAGGGGCAAACCAGAGTCATCACGTCCCGCGGCATCCCTCGTAGATCCGTCTCCTGCACTGGCCGATGGCCGATGGTGAAGGGGCAGAAACCGAGGGGGTGCGACGTTTGCGTGGCGTTTGGTGTGCCGTGTGTGGATGACGGACGACCAGGTGCAGCCGCAGGGAGGGACGTGGAGGCAGCGGCAGCGCTTGCGCCGTTGTTCTGTTCAGTACGAGACGCTGGCTCTGCGTTGGCGCTGCTCGGGGCGGCGAGATTGGTGCTCTGACTGTCAACGCGGTAGAGATGAGGTAGATGCGTTGGTGGACCGTTGGGTACGGATAGGGAGCCAGCTGGACCTGCGCCACTGTGATTGTTGATGGTCGCGTTGTGTCAGTGTTTAGCTCAATGATGATTTTGCCATGTACGATGAGATTGTCGTTTGACCGCTTGAGATCACGGGTCAGCAGAACCTTGCCTCCCAGTTCCAAGTCCAGCACATCGGCCACAGGTACGTTGATGACGCCCAGGAAACCTTGATCGCGCTTCTTGAACTTCTTTTGATCAAAAATCTGCACGGCAAGCACTGACGAATCGTTCACCTTGACGTCGAAGCTATCACTCCAGTACGGGTTGAGTGTCTTCTTGATGACGGATGTCGTATGGGTTTGTTCTCCATCTACTGTGACAATGGCAAACGGCGTCAGGAAGGCGAAACACATCTCGCTTGGACAAGCCATCCGCAGCGGACCACTGTGATGCGTATCTTCCGACTGAGCTGACTGGGGCCACCGTGTTGACCATAATGAAGTTGCTTTGTGCTTTAAATTGACTCTATCGAGCTGAATGAATCGACTTCCCGTCGCAAGAAGACGAATCACGGTCCTGTTCGCCCTCTACGTTCTTTGGGTGCCGCTCTACCTGCTTTTGAGCAGCGTCCACGAATAATGATGGCGGTCTTGTAGGTGGAGTGTTTGCAGACAGGTCGTCCGATTCGCTGCTGGATTGCTGTGCTGAGGGTCAGTGCTTGCTAAGTCAGGCACTTTTCGCCAGCGATTTCTTTTTAGCACCAGCAGGCGCGCACTGATTCTCGCCAGTGGTAATTAGAAATTTGTCCACCCTTATGCGATCGGCGTTAGGGCACGCGCACTGCAGCAGTACGGAGTTGGGACAGTCTACCAATCGTGCTGCTGAGCAGCCACACCGATAGCAGCACGTAGATCTTCAAGCACAAGGTAAGTTGCGTATGTAAGCGGACTCCCATGCGATCGTCACACGACCAAGCGTGACTCGGTGTTTGTAGCCTGAACAATGGTCTGATGAGAATCGTATCCAACAAATCTGCCCTCCTTGGTGCTTGAACTACTTGTACTGCGCACAACATCCCTTGATCTAGACAGAAGGAATCTTCACTGGTATCTGGACTTGTGAAATTATAATGCAATCAGTCATCGTGATACTTCTTAATTCTTATGCCGATGAAATGCAAACATAGGTCATTCGCAAGCGGGTGACCTTGAATGACACGGCAGGATACTCAGAATTGCCTGTAACACGTCTACATTGGATTGACTTCGAACTTTGATTGTACATCGTGACTGTCTCTACAATACGTCTTCATACTTCTATTTTTGTTACCACATTGACGCTGGGATTGCTGAATAGCCGAGTACATGCATGTATAACGTCTGCTTCCATGACAGAGATATGGGACGAACTAGAAGCCGGTAACCTTCTTGTACCGTTCCGCACATCTTTTCCCAGTTCCGTACACACATCCGAACCCAAAGAGATGTTCACACGTAGATTGTGCGACGGTACAATACAGTGATATACGATTAGATGACTATCTAGGACGCTGGCTCTCCTTAGTCTGACTGGCCGTCCGTTCTGCTTTTGTCCTTTTGGCCGGGCGTGGTGCGAGTTGCCTTTGCGGGCCCCGCTGAGGGGCCTGTGGGAGATTGAACCCGACATCGTTGTCGTTGGCACGTGTGAGCATGCCGACTTTAGTGTCGCCCTGAGCAACCTTGGGCTGACCTGGAGCTCCTTTGACTTCCTTTGGCTGCTTGCACCCCCTTTGCCGCCGACGGGCTTCTCGGCTGCACTCCTCTTATTTCCTTCAGCGGCGACGACTTTGCTCCTCAGCAGCCGGCGATTTTTTCGCTGAAGACGACTGACCCGCCTCCTTCTTACCCTTTTGCAGAGCTCTCGGCCCTGTAGGAGTTGCAGAGTCGTGATGCTGCGTCTTCTTGTCCTTCCCTTTGCTTTGGTCTTGCGCGATGCTGTGTCAGCCGTCTTGCTGGCGTTCGGGGTTGTGGTGGCAGCGTATGCACCGTGATTCTTGTTGAGGTACTTCTTCGCGCTCTTCAGAGCGGCTGCCTCGGCCTTGGCGGTACGCTGACGTCGAAGGTGATCCAGCAACGGCGTACTTTTGACATTCTTGTTCATCTGATTGGCCTCGTGGAGCGAGGTGAGGTGGGCCATCAGCTGTGCATCCGTTTTCTCTGCGCTCATCTGTTCGCCGCCATTACTTTTGTCGTCTCGCCTAGAGACTCGACAAAGGCTTTGTATTCGCTGTCCGCTTCTATCGTGTTCTCCGACGATCTGGTCGTTTTCGCTTGCCGGCATCGTTGAGCATTCGCTGGAACGGCGCCATCTCAACGACGGAATGTATTTCGTTGCCCTTGGCGTCGCGGAATAGATGACCATCGAACCCTTTGTGGAAGTTGATCAAGTCTCCATCGATCGGAAACGCAGATAGGCTCGTGACAACGTGTGCTGCACGCCAGCATCGCTTCGTGCCCCAGTCTGTCGCTGATTGTCCTTCAATTTACCCGATACAAATAGCCTTGCTCGATACGCAGATCCATCGAGCCTGATGAGCCCGATGCGGTATCTGGATCTGTGTTGGCATCTCCCCGTGTCGCCCAGGGAGAGACTGCTTTCCAAAAGATGTCCTCAGGAAGGTTGGGAGGCAAGCGGCGAACAACCACTTTCAACTTCACCTTTGGAATGCCTTCCACACGACCATCCTCGTCAAAGGTCTTTTCCTTCTTGCTCTTCTTCTGCTTGTTCTTGGATTTCTTGCCAGATCTGCCTTTGCTTTCGTTCGCTTCGCCCGCGACTTTGCCAGTGGCTTTTGCCTTTAAGTCAGCCTCCTTCTTTGCCGCTTTCCCAGACCTGTTCCGTGGCCTCCTCTTGGTCTTGCCGTCTTTGTTCGAAGAGTCGACCCCAGGAGCGGTCGTGGAAGGTCCTGCAGAAGGTGCCGTATCAGCTTCCGCCATCACCACCTCCCTTAATGACCAGCGGTCTGTGGCGATGATGATGAGAGCTGTCAAGGTTGGCGAGGCGTCGAGCGTGTGAAATGTCATTCCGATTGTGCGTCCTTTCTCCACCTTACTTTTTTTCTATTTTGGCGTACATGTCATACGCGGTTAAACGATCGTCTTTTACATTGTCTCCCTACAGTCATCATGGCCAGTGGAAAGGCCAAGAAGGCGGCAGAAGAGCCGCAAGAGACCCATGGCTTGAGCGACAGAGGTGAGGGATCGTCGAGCGTCACCGTCGATGAGAGTCCGGCGGCACTCAGCATGGATGCCAGACAGGAGAGGATGAGGTCGCTGCGAATGAGGATGGCAGAATCGTCAAAGGCAAACAGAAAGGCGGTCGCGAGCGAATTGAGTGCACATAAACGATCGAACAAAGTCAATCCCATCACAGCAAGAAAGCTGGAGCGTGCCGAACAGACCTTGGACGAACACGAAGCTCGGAACGCGGAGAGGATTACGAACGTACACGGTCGTGGGCCTACACGATCGACGAGAACGAACGGTGGGAGGAAAAGTTGAAGCAGAAGGAGTTGAAACGTGATCAGGGATACATAGACCCCCTCTCCGCGTCCGAAAGGACGTACAGAAGGCTGGTGTCGCAGATCAAGCCAGATCGCATCGCGCATGCGAACGGCAAGACGTCCGAACCATCCTCATCCGCGTTGGTGAGCACCGCTGCAGACGACGATGTTGTGGCAAGGCACGACGATCTACGCTACGGCATGCATAAGCCAGACGACGCAGCGCTGGATCGGGTCACCGCCCATCTCAACGCAGAAGCGAGGTACGGTCGAAGAGGAGTCGATACCGTGCTGACGATCCCGATGCCGAGGTCAGCTACATCAACGACAAGAACAGGCATTACAACAAAAAGCTGAAGCGGTACTACGACAAGTACACCACAACCATTCGCGAGAACTTCGAACGTGGCACTGCCCTCTAGACATCTTTGTACAATTACATCTCTTCGTGCCATCACTATGATACAACCGGTATGGACGGATCCACATCGTGCCCTTCACTCTTCCTTGACTCGTCTAGGTGCTGCAGAATTGAAAGACAAACGAGACGATCTCATGGCCAAGCTCCTCGCGCAGAAGATCGTCGTGGATGTCTTTGAACTGCTTGCGACTATAGTGATTCCACGAATTGCAGTTCTTCGTTCAGCATGGCAGGCGCCTTGGTGTGCATCACACCGTCTCTGCAGCGTGGACCACTTGAGCGTATCCGTGGGTATCACTCTCCGTGTTTTCATTGAACTCGAACCAGGACCTTAAGGTCCTTGAGCGAGAATTGGACGCTCCTGGTTCTCTGCCCTCGTCCACAACACATTTCGAAAGCGCCTGCTTTGCCTCAATTGTCGCTGCAAGATCTTCTCTTCAATGGAACCGGTGGAGATGAACCGATAGGACAAAGCAAGTCTTCGTCTGTCCCTCACGCCAAACACGGGCCCAAAGCCTGACTGATCGGCCGCCGGATTCCAATCGGGGTCGAAAAGCACCAGCCGATTGGCACCTATGAGGTTGATGGCCGCATCCGCCCGCCTTGCTGCTGAGCAAGAAGACGAAGCGGTCCACCTGTTCGGGATCGTTGAATTCGTCGACGTACTTTTGACGCTTCTTCGCGGTCATTGTGCCGTCCAGTCGGAAGGAGCCCCAATTGTTCTGTCTACACATACGCTCGAACACGTCTAGCGTCTGGGTGTAGTTGCTGATGAGAACGATCTTGTCTTTGCTGTCTCTCCGCATCTTACGAATGAATCGCTCCAACACCTGCGTCTTACCGGACAGATCAAAGTTGACAAAGCGGCAACGCCAGCTTTATAGTCGTCTGGGTAGAAACTTGTCGCCTCCTGGTATGTCTTCCTCTAACTTCAGTAGATCAGGATGGTTGCAGAGCTTCTTCAGAACATTGATCGCTTTGAGAGGTTGCGAGCCCTTGCCCTCAACATTTGACGAATGTCGGCGACTTGAGGAAGTGGCGGTACAGATCCCTCTGGAAGTCTGACATTTGACAAAAGACGACGTGCTCGTACTTGACGGGAACTATTAGACAAAAAAAGAGATGGACGTTAGCGATACTCTCGCCATGACAGGGAGCATACATACGGTATTTGGTGTTTAGCTCGTTAGACCTTCTGATGATGAACTTGCTGACCAGCGCCGTGAACTCCTTCAGCTTTTCCTCTCCTTTCGCGATCTCTTTCTCGCTGGCATCACTGTCACGGCCACGGAGAATGTGTTGTTCGAAATTCTTGTGGAAGTCAATGGCACTACCGACAAATTCGGGTTGGCAAAGTCAAGCAGGGCGAAGTACTCCGTCAGATCGTTCTGGATTGGCGTTCCACTGAGGATGATTCGACGTTTGACCTTGATAGCTTGCAATGCCTTAAACGTCAAAGAATCTGCGTTCTTCAGGCGATGTCCTTCGTCACAGAGCAAGAGGCCAACTTCGGCTTCGCCAAGCACGGCCGTCAGATTACGCAGTGTCTCATACGACACGATCATCACCGGGCGAGTGACGGACTTGCCTCGCGTGTCGCACCATCGCCGAACGCTTTCAATCATCGCTTCTTTGGAGAGTGTTCCGTCGATGACGAGCGATCCGGGCTCCTTATCCTTCAGCCATTTCTTTAGCTCGTTCGGCCCAATTGCGCACGAGTGTGGAAGGGCATGCAATAATGCACTTTTCGATGGTAGGCTTGCGTGGAAGCGGCGATTGTCGGAGCAAAGTCCACATGAGTGCAATACATTGCAAGGTCTTGCCCAGACCCATACCGTCAGCCATGATCGAGCCGTAGCAATTCTCCTGCACCAGGCCTGTAGAACAGCGATAGAGGAATTGACACCTTCAACTTGATGCGGCCGGAGAATCTTGGCGAGTTGCGGGGTCAATAACAACAGGCACCTTGACAATTTCTTGCTTCGTGTCCTTCTTCGCAATGCCCAACATCTCTGCGAGACTTTTGTGAACACTCTTGACTATTGCGCTTGCGTCTCGGAGCTGGTTGTGGTGGTCGAGCTTGATGCCGGGGGTCCGAGCCACTTTGCAGCTCACTCTGTTGCTGTTCCGCTTGCGAGAGACGTTCCTCAGCCTGTAGTTGCAATAGGTGCAGCCTCTCCTTTTCCCGCTGCAGGTCTCTATCGTGCACAGTTGGATCGAAAAGGACGATTGCGCTCTCGCCCATAGGATCGTGTAACGGACGTGGAGGAATCTCGGTGACCGCTCTAACCCCAAGAGGCTGGAAAGACGGCTTTAGCTCTTTCACATCCCCCCTCTTTGTTTCTCATCGTTGGAAAGCGAAATTGGCTCTTGTGGTCCCCACCCTTGCGCTTAAGCTTGATGAATGAATGCTTGTTTGAGACGAGCGGCGCACCATTCTGGCCGACTCCCTTCATGAATTTTGCATCCATCTGTATACCCTTCTTCTTCTTGCCAGCTTTTCCACCCGCCGCTCTGTTCTCCGCATCGCTATCGGAGCCAGCGTCTGCGTCCCCGTCTGCGCCGTTATCGCCACCGCCACCCATGCTGGAGTAGTCGACTCTCTTTCGCTTGCGCCCACCTTTGCTGACGTTCTCATCTATCTGGCTTGAATGGTGCTTTGTAGGGCTAAATTCGACCTTTACCGGCGGTGAGGGAGAACACGCGGTATTGACTCCACCAGCCTTGAGCTGAAGCCACTTGCTGCGTTGCATGGTGCATGTATGCGCTCTTTGCGGAAGTAGTCACCACCCGAATTCCGCAGAAGAGCGCTATGCAGTGTTGGAGGATCTGGGCG
Source organism: Dendrobium chrysotoxum (assembly GCA_019925795.1). Lineage (NCBI taxonomy): Eukaryota > Viridiplantae > Streptophyta > Magnoliopsida > Asparagales > Orchidaceae > Dendrobium > Dendrobium chrysotoxum. The sequence continues at coordinate 15,860 of JAGFBR010000283.1, read as the reverse complement.
ACTGAAGGGACTGAACGATTGACGGGAGAGGACGATGGAGGTAGGTGGCAAGGTATGCGGTTTCCACGCCAGGTGCTCTGAGTTATCTCAAGTCGGTGTTACTCTCACCCGTCCCTACTGAAGCGCGTCAATTTATTTCCACGCGTTACGATACAAATTGGCGTTAGTTCACGTGGAAGGAGAATCGCTTTTTCAGCTCTCAAGTTTCTATTATTGGAGAGTCGATGCGGCCCGCCGTGACATCGGTCCGGAATCACAGCCACGCGTGGAAGAGTTTGCCTTCTTGGCTGCTGCACTTTGGCACGCGCTGGAATGTCCGTCGATTCTCTTTCGTTTTTTTGATTTAGCTCGGAACAAAAGAACGGACGGGCGACATGCCGCCCACGCTCCGGGGCTGTTCCAACGCGTTAGATGGATCTTGGCGCCGAGAAGTAGTGAGATCGGCAGAGGAAAGGCTAATAACATGGCGGCAGCAGTAAGGTACGGCAGGTTGAGGTATCACGTCGTGCGTTTGCATTGAATTGCACTGTACCTGATCACTTCCCTCCTTGCCACCTCAACCCCTCTCCGCATCGTCAGTGCTTCAGCATGCGTACTTTCTATGAAGACGGCTATCACAGCCGCGGGCATCGCAGCCAGCCTGTGCATTGGCAATGTCAGTGCTGCGACATGGAACTTGACCGACGTGATCAATCCCAGCGACTACGACGATGCATTCGACTACTTCAGCGCTACCGATCCCTACCTAACGGCTTGGTCCTCTATCAGACCGAAACGGATGCCAAGGCTAACAATCTTACGGGCATCAGCAATGGCAAATACTTTATGCGGGTAGACACCACAGAGGTTACAGACCGAAGGCCGTCGAAGCATCCGACTGTCTTCCAAGCAGTCGTACAACGATGGCGTGTACATTCTCAATGTGTCCCACGTTCCTGTCGGTTGCGCAACATGGCCGGCATACTGGACGGTAACTGAGAATCTGGATTCGTACCCAACCGGAGGCGAGATCGACATTATGGAGAACTACAACGACATCTACAGCGGTGCTCTGTCTACGCTTCATACAAAGAGTAATTGTATCTTGCCCGACCGCCTCCGAGACTGGCACTTTGCTTGCCAGCAACTGCTCGGCGTACACGCAGAGCAACGAAGGCTGTCCGGTCGTGAACAATGGCACTTCTACCCCTACCTGGGGCTCGCAATACAACTCCCAGGGCGGCGGCGTAGTGGCGATGGAGCGCAGCCTGGGATCGGACCGGCAACGGCGTTCGAATCTGGTTCTGGAACACGAACTCGATCCCAAGTGACGTTCGGAGTGGAAGTCAGTCCGTCGACCCCCAGCACCTGGGGCACTCAAGTGCAAACTTCAACGTGGCCAATCGCTGCCACTCGCAATTCGGCGCCCACAAGATTACCTTTGACATCACACTGTGTGTGACGCTGCTGCCGCAAATTACAATCAGACGTCGTGCAGTGCTACGTACGGCGCAATGCTCCTACCAGTAGGCTACAACGGCAGCTCTTTCAACCAGTCATACTGGTCAGTCGGCAGTCTGCGCATCTTCGCGACCGGTGGATCAACTGACAACGCAGCCAACTCTCCCAACACCACCCCCGAAACGGCGACCTCGAGCGGTGCAATTGGCCATATTGCCACCTCTGCGCTCCTTTCGACACTTGCTTTGCTTATTGTCGCATCTTTGACGCTATCATAAATGTAACTGAACACCATGCTCGTTTTCGTCCGTTTATCATGGCAATGGATTAGTTAAGCATCCGTCAGAGCACTAGAACAACACTTCGTTCAGCACGCGTCCGTAACGCGTGAGGCGCGTAGAACTCACTTTATTCTTTGGTAATGCTATTAACGCGATCCAGGCGCTTTTGAACGCGGTGGCTGCCCCCGTCGACCAACACCACCTTCAACAGACTCACGACATGTGCTGGAGATGTCCGCAGTCCAACGTCCCAGACGTTTGGCCGCAGTCAAAGCGCAGCAGAGTAAGTTGGACGATGCTGAGGATGCTACAGATGGAGCTGGCTAACAATCTCTGACAATCTAGAAGGTGGCGCCAGAAACGATCGCGATCAGCCAAAGACTGGCTCGCTGGCGAGGAGAAGGTGTTGTGCCGGCGAAGAAGAATGCGGGAAGGGTAGCAGCTCTGGTCCAATCGTCGATCGCGTCGAGTGACGCGGGGAGTGAGCACTCCGAAGATGAGGATGACTCGGCAACCTTCGAATCTGCTCAGGAAGAAAGTGAAGTCGAGAGCGTCACCGATGATGACGACAACTTACATCCAAGCGAAGAGCTCGAAGTCCTCCGGCAAGAAGCGAAAGACTGTGAAACAGAACATCAAATCGACTAGCAAGACGAGCAAAGCAGCGAAAGTACATCCACCCAAGAAATCGAGGGTGAATGTCGGTCCTAGTCGCAACAGACGAGGGGAGGCAAGAGGAGCTGCCTATCAACAAGGACAACAAGCTTTTCAATGCGGTACAAGATGGCGAAAACGCTCATGCGATCGCAGAAGACTGGATTGCCTACTACCAAGACAACCAAACCAGCTGCCCTAGCACAATTCGTCAACTTCGTCCTTTCGATGCTGTGGTTGCAACGGCACTATAGACGAAGTGCAGGTGGAGACGTTGACAATGCCATCGAGACACTTGAAGCCGTGCAGGAGCAGTTCAAGGAGGTAAGTAACATAAACGGAGCGCATATATCAACCATACTAACTGTTGCTTTCCACAACCAGCAAAATATAACTCGTATCCGCTCACTTCTCGCGCACAGGTTTACCGTCGCTTCCGTCGGTCTTTGAGCGAACTTGTGGAGGCAAATCTTCTCGATGGCGTCTGAAGCAGATCTCCTCGAGGATCAGACGATGGTCGACCGCTTGCTCGTATGGATTGCCACCCCTGTCCAGCAGTCCGTATCGTGCTATTCGACACACATCCACAACATTTGCGCTGAAGATGACGGTCAAGTTGCACGTCTGAATCAAGAAGCTCGAAAGCAGTTTGAGCAGGCCTCGAAACTGCGTGATGCCGAGAGAGCGCCAAGGCATCGGCAGCACGCATTAGGAAGCTAAACGAAGATGTACATCGTGTCAACGCACGAAGGACAGACTCTGGATGCTTACCACAAAGAGCTGGACGAGACGATTTTCATTCATCGTTACCGCGACAGCGATCCCATAATCCGTGCTGACTGCATGGAGGAGCTCGGACGTTGGATGCGACTCTGTCCTGGCCAATTTCTGTCCAATGCCGTACTTCAAGTATCTGGCTTGGGAGCTTTCCGATGAGAGTGCCGCGGTGCGGCTGATGGTCATCCAAGCGCTACAGTACATCTTTTCCCGTCAACAAACTTCTTCGGCAGTCACTTTGTTCGTTGAGCGCGTCATGGCGCGAATGATTGAGATTGCCGTTGGTGATGTTGACGTCGGGAGTGCGTGTTGCCATGATCCAAGCGCTGCTTCATCTCGATCAGACTATGCCTTTCGAAGATGATGATCCACCGTGACCAGATCGCACGTCAACTTTTTGACGAAGACGCCAAAGTTCGAGTTGCAGCGGCTCGCTTTGTCGCCAAGTCATTGATGACAAAATCCAAGCGGCGGGCAAGAATGACAAAGAGGACGGAAAGAGCCGATTCAAAATCTTGGCGGAATGCATGCATCGCTGGACAATGCAGATTGACGAGCCAGCAGAGCAGGCAAACGTTGAAGAAGATCGCGAAGAAGCCGCTTCGCGCACGAAGGACGAATGCTGACGGCACTTCACGATTGACGTTGGCATACGCTGCTCTTTGGACTGCATCAGAAGAGCTTAGAGAAGTTACGCCTCTCCTGGAATTACTGCAAGTAGACCACTCGGGCGCTGCCAAATCAGCGGCTAGCAAGCGAGTATCGTCAAAGAAGACAGGGCAGGATACGGCTTTGACAGCTGAGGAGGGAAACGATTCTTATCGAGCTACTGGTGGCCCATGCTACAAAAGGCACATGGCGATGCTCAGCAATCATCGAAAACGCTAGATAAGGCCTCGGACGAAGAGGCTGCAGATGTTGCACTGACGAAGGAACTCATCCCCGTGCTTTCGACGCTGTTTACGAAGTACAAGACGGAGACCAATCGCATCAGCACCATTCTGCTGCTCCCTAAGAGCATGCGAATTTCGGCGTATCTGGAACAAGAGCAAACGTCTGAATATGAATCCCTATGGGACCACCTGATCGATCAGTTTGAGCGCCACCCGCAGGAGGTCGTCATCGAACGTGCTGCGAGCGCAATGAGCAGCCTGAACGCCACAGTTGCACTCAGCGCGGTGAATGACGTGAAGCTCTCTTCGGTCTGCGAAGGCACGGCTACCGCCATCAAGGATTCAGTCACGTCCTTCTCGCTGCTTGCCAATGTGCGAGCATTCGAGGAAGGCGACCGCGAGCGTCTGACGGCGAACGTTGCTCGCATGCAAGCTCTCTGTCGTCACTTTGACCTGACCCTCCTCTTGGAGGAGACTGATAGCGAGCAAGACGGAAGTGTCTGGGACATTCTCCTGGCCAGTGCGCAACGGGCAACGTCGCTTCGGCCAGAGGAGAGCGCGCTCATCAAGCATGCCCTTGCGACGTGTTCGCTGTACATCATGTGGAAGGTGCGCGGCGTGTTGCAGCAGGAGGATGGTAAAGAAGCGATGGCAGAAGCGCTCTCAATCAAGGTACAAGCATTCCTGTCTCTGTGCGAGAGAATAGTGGAGAAGGGTGTTGTTGGAGAACAAGAGCAAGCAATCGTGCAGATTGAAGCATTTAAGCAGCAGATCGACATCTATATCTTGCTTGCCAACGTCGCCGCGATGGACGAGCAACAGAAAATGGCGAGGCGGCGTACGTGGCCAAGCTTCCCGAAACGCTCCACGTCGCTTGCTCGGCAACCACGCAGGCCGCTCTGGCGTCATTTGTAGAGGCTGCCGTAGATATGTTCCGTAGAAGGGTGGAGGAGGCCACGGAGAAAGGGATTGAGGAGTCTTTCAGCTTCTTGCGAGGCCAAGATGCCTTCGTCTCTATTGTGGCACACTACATCGGTGCGATCCGCATAGGTATGGTCGACATTCGCCATAGCGCAACCCTACTTGCTTACTACGGGCGTATGGGACCCTTGTACGATGCATGTCTGCGTGTTCTTGTCGAAGCCGTTCGCGAGACCGGCATTGGTGCAGGCCATGCAAAGATCGCACTACGTGTCATACTCGATGCCCTGACGAAGGCACACGGTCTACAGGCGCAGGACAGAAGCAGCGAGGTCACGTTCATCAACTTTGCCAAACTCTTGTCAAGCTGCTTGGTCGTACGCGGAAGTCATTTGACAATCCTGCGCAGCATGGCTGGCGATGCTGTTAGGGAATTTCACGACGGGCAATCGAATGGACACTAGAACAGGTAAAGCAAGCTCAGCGCGGTGACACAGAGGCTGAACACGGTCTCGACGCACTCGTGCTTCTGAAGGGTTTGGCCCAGCTCACCATCAGCCTTTCGCCGCGAGACGCACTGCAGGTCAAGTCAGCGTTACAGCGCACGATTGCTTCCAAGGCGATCAAGGTGCCTGAAACGCCCGACAGGCCGTGGGATGGGCTACACAATTACGAAAAGCGTTTGGTCACGATTGCAAGCAAGAGTGACGCATTGAGCCGTCAAGGCGGTCGGACAACAGCAAATGCGGCTCGTCAGCAGGCAGCTCAACGTACTGACGACGATGCCAACGCGCAAGCCGCTGTCGACGGCGGCAACAATCAACGACCCCGGCCTCGTCCGCGAGAGACAGCCGTATCGACGTTCGACGAAGATGCGTCCGAAGCCCCGTTGGGCCTTACGCAGCAAGACGAAACGGCTGTTGACAGCATACTAGGCTTCGCTGCCGACGACTCCATGGCTGACTTACAACCGCCTTGGCGAAGACAGTCTGGCCTTTTTCGACCAAGCCGGATTCGATCTGAGTCAGGATGCAAGCGAGCGTGAGGCCAGTCAGGCTGTTCTTTTTCGCGGCATGGCAGACGAGTCGCAGACGCAGGAGTCCATCGTCAGACCCTCACGTCGTGCACGACCCTCGCAATCGATGCGCGAGGACGACGATGACGACAACGAAGACTCAGCGATGAACAACGCCCGCCGTAAGCGCAGTCGTCGCGCTTGAAGCAATCACACACACACACACACACGCTTTGACACCACCCGCAAGCGTTCCCACACCTTAAAGGTCAAGACAGATACGTTACATTGATCAGAGTGGTTTGTATAGTACGACCATCACACACATACATGATATACACGCACGATGGCGTCCGCGAGAACGTAGAGAGCGACATTAGTTGACGATGAACGGACGGGCTGGCCTGTGAGAGTTCTAGTTGGTCTTTCGTGTCTTTGATACGGCGTGACCGTTTGTATGTGCTTTCTTTGCGGAGACGGAAGCGACTGCTTCGTAGCCAGGCGCGTCAGGAGGGTTGATGTAGTTTCGTGTGATGTACTTGCAGAATTCGTCGATGAAAATGACCGGAATGCTAAACGCCAAGACGCCCTTCCATTCCGCCCAGTTGAGCGGAACGACGACGAACAGATCACGTAGGAACGGTACGTAAAGGATCATGAAGTGCAGGGCCACGCTCAGGACGATGGCAAAGATCAAGAAGGGGTTCTTTGTCGGAGGTTGGATGAGAAGAGAGTCCACTTCGGACAAGGCGTTGAGCGCGTTGAGCATCTCGATGATGACCAAGATGCTCAACGAAACGCTGGTCGCCGCCTTTGCTCGATCGTCGACGAACATCGAGCAGTCCAAAGTTCGACCAAGACCCAAGAAGCCGTTGCTGCACTGGTGGAAGTGGGTCAACTGGTGGGAACGTGATTTGAGGACCGCCCTGGTAGGTACATGAACCACCACGCATATCCGGCCACAGTCGCGAAGCCGACATAGGTACCCACGATCATGTAGCGGATGAAGAGCCAGGTACCGACCAGGGGCTCATCACGACGGCGGGGTTTGTGACGCATGATCTCGTGGTCCGGAGGATTAAAACCCAACGCGGTTGCAGGAAGTCCGTCCGTGACCAGGTTGACCCACAGAAGTTGCACAGGGATCAACGCTTCAGGCATGCCAAGTAGCACGGTGAGGAAGATACTGACCACCTCTCCGATGTTGGAACTGATCAGGTATCGAATAAAGCTTTGCGTGTTGTTGAAGATGCTGCGGCCTTCCTCGACAGCAGTCTCAATGGTGGCGAAATTGTCATCGGCCAAGACCATGTCTGCCGCTAATTTGGCAACATCCGTTCCTGCGATGCCCATTGCAATGCCGATATCCGCCTTCTTCAAGGCTGGTGCATCGTTAACGCCGTCACCGGTCATAGCGACGACCAGCTTCTGCTTTTGTAGCAGTTCGACCAACTCATACTTGTGCGAAGGCTCGGTCCGGGCTAAAGAGGCTTGCACGGAGCACAGCTTCCCAGCTTTTCCTCCTCTGACAGATCGTCCAACTCTCGGCCCGTGTAACTCTTGCCACTCAGGTCCTCGTCCTCGCCGAAAACGCCGATCTGACGACAAATCGTTTCCGCAGTCTTCTTGTTGTCACCGGTGATCACGATGACACGGATGCAGCGCTTCGACATTTTGCAATGGCCTCCTTAACCTCGGGTCGTGGAGGATCCATCATACCCACAAGACCAACGAATGTCATCTTTTGTTCGAACTGTACGTACTCAGCGCTCGTTTCTGTCTTGTACGAGGACAGTTCGAGCGGCACATCCTCTACCACGGCCATAGCCAAGCATCGTAGACCGCGGGCACCGTAGTCGGTCACAGTGTCGTCCAATTTCTTGCGCAACGAGGAGCTCAGCTTGGCCACCTTGCCGTCACGTTGCATGACATCAGTGCAACGCTCCAAGACTGTGTCAGGAGCTCCTTTGACCAAGAGGGCACCCTTGCCATCTGGACGGCGAACGAGCGTAGACATCGACTTACGCTCGCGGGTGAATTCAAAGGTAAGCATACGTTCATACTGGCTCTCGTAAGCATCGGAGATCGCAGTGGAGCGCTGGCTGGGTGTCATGTTTGACAATGTCCGGTTGATGGCAGGGTCGTGATGCTCGATCTTCTCGACGAGCACCTTCAGAGCGGCCTCGGTCGGTTGACCCAAGGAGGCATGAACGCCATTCTGATCAACGGTTATCTTGGCGTCGTTGCACACGGCGCACACCTCGACGAGCGCGTGGACGCTACCACCCTGGGAGTTGACCGCTCCAGCAGCTTTGCCATTCTTTGTGACGTCACCAACTGGCGCAAAGGAGCTGCCACCGACCTCGTATTCTTCCAGAGAAGACGAGGAGTTGCCTGCGGTGACGAAGCGCGTGACGCTCATCTGGTTTGTGGTGAGTGTACCAGTCTTATCTGAGCAGATGACGTTCGTTGAGCCGAGGGTCTCAACTGACGGCAAGTGGCGGACGATTGCATTCTTCTTCGCCATCTTCTTGGTACCGAGAGCAAGACAAGCAGTGATGACGGCCGCCAGACCTTCCGGAATAGCTGCAACAGCCAAAGCGACGGCAATCTTGAAGTAGTAGATAGCGCCTTTCAGCATACCTCCGTGGGAAGGGATCGCTGAAGTGCCTGATGTTGATGAGCCAGACCAGGATGCAGATGACTGTGATGACCTTTGCGAGCATGTCACCGAACTGGTCAAGCTTTTGCTTAACGGAGTTTTCTCGTCTTCCTCGTCCGAGATGGCTCTATGAATGTCTCCGATGGCGGTCTTGCCTCCGGTGAGCACAGCGACCGCGATACCGTTTCCAGAGGCAATCGTCGTGCCACTGAAGAGCATGTTGGTCATATCCTGCTTAACAGCTCGTTGATCCTTGACTACGGTGAGCTCTTTGTTCACACTCATTGACTCGCCGGTCAAGATAGCCTGGTCCACCCGGAAGCTGCTGGATTTGATCTGCAAGAGACGACAGTCGGCTGGCACCTTATCGCCAACAGAGAGGACTGACAATATCGCCGGGAACCACATTTACAGCGCGTATCCGTACGCTCTTACCGTCCCGAACGACCTGTGTGAAGTCCGGCGAATACTCCTCGCAAAGCGTCGATAGCTTGATCTGCGTTCCGTTCTTGTATCACACCAACTGTTGCGTTTGCGATCAAGATGAGAAAGATGACGGCTGGCTCGACCATAGCTGTCAACAGACTCTCACTTTCCTCGAGAAGGGCCAAGATGAACGAGATAACGGCGGAAGCAAGAAGAATGAGGACCAGCTGATCCTGAAATTGTTCTAGAATCAGACGCCACAGCGGCGTTGGTGGTGCCCTCTTCCATGCATTCTCGCCATACTTGTCCAAACGGGCTTTCGCTTCCTTCTCCGTAAGTCCACGCTTGAGATCGACCTTCAGCTCGGTCCAGAACCTCATCGGTAGACCTCGTCCACGCTGCTTCCATTGCTCAGGTATACTTTGCTGCTCAGCTTGCGAGCAATTGTCAAGATTACCTATTCTATGATCTGTTCATAAGAGAAGGAGTATCACGCAGAACAGAGGCTGGTGTCACTTTCGCACGCTCCTCTCAGTATACGCCTCTTCGCCGAAATTTTACCTTCCACGTTGTTGCATAACTTTCTTCGCGCTGCTTCCTTCGCGCTGCTTCCTTCGCGCTGGCTTAGTAATCTTTTTATGGTTCCCCTCGAGTGCTTGGCGTAAATGCATCCATGCCCGCGTCCTGCATGTGCGTTGGTTCACTATGAGTTAGCACTGGTCTGGCGCATGTGTCTCTCTCTGTGTTTGAGTCTATTAATTGAACTGATGCCATAACTTTACTAGCGGATAGGGTAGACAACGCCGTGGTCAACTGTCTTTGTGCAAGGCCATCCTCTCCTCGTAAGCTGGTATCTATTCCGGATCACTTTGTCACGATGACGCGTGCCGGTCCTGAGCTTATAGGGTCTACACAAGCCGAGCAGTACCATCATCAGCTTCGAACTGAGCAGAATACCCACCCATTGGACCGCTCGTGACGCGATGACGAGTTCGCATCTCCGGGTGCGGCTCGCACTGCTGCTCCTCATCTGCACCCTGCTGGCGTCTCTCGTCGGTACGGTGGGCGCGGCGACACCAACGCTCTCCAGCACATATGGCACACCAATAGCAATCTACTCAAAAGGCAAAGCGGCGATGAGCAGACCGTCGATGGCTCCAGCTCGCTCTTGCCGACGGGCGCAAGTGAGATCGAAGGACAGCCACCGGCGACATTCACAGCATCACCCCGTGATCCTCTGCTGGCCATCATGCCCGACTTTGCATTCTCCATGCCAGCACAGGTCGTCGTCGATGGAGTCAATCTGGCGTTAACGACAATGCTCACCATACAGCTACTGTTCACCATGCAGTATCACTTTCCACTCAGCAAGAAGAACTATGCACTCCAGTCATGCAGTACCGTACTACTCTTGATCTCCCTAGCTGTACACCTGCATACCGTTCTTAGGACGCTGGAGCACCAGTCACACGGCTGGCCATACATGTTCGCATACATCGCCGTACAGATTCCGCCTCAGGACGGATCTTGGACTCTCGTGCAGGAGGCCTTCTATCTCCTTATGCGAGCTCTCTCCACGCTTTCAATTCACTTGACCCACATTCAGTTCCTCACCTTGCTCTTTCCATCGGCTCTGGAAGCGCGACTGATCCTGTGGATGCTTGGTCCTCTCGCTCTGGTTGCCAGCGGCATGGAGTTTACCGCCCTGTCATCCGACGACGACGTAAAAACTTCGGATTTGGGTGATGCGATCCGTAATATCTGCAACTCAACCCTCTTCTTGCTGTACACCTCAGGCTTACTCCTTTGGGGTCTGCTGGTTAATCGAAGACGAGCTTGGCGCACCGATGGCGGTACCGCAGCATTCGGGGGCGGCAGCGTGGGTCTTGCGTCATCAATACGATGGTCAGCTTCGTCGAAATTGCTTTCGATCGTCTTTGGTGGCTACCCGACATTCTTTGGACGTTGACCCTATGGCAATCCTGGCTCGGTTTCTGGTGGTGGGTGGGTCCGGAATGGGCATCGGAGAGGTAGAGGATCGCGCAGAGCGTCAGGAGAGACGACGCAAGCGAGAAGAGAAGCTGCGAAGAAAGCGCGAGAGGTTGGAGAAGCAAAAGATGAAGGCGGCAGCCGCTGCACAGAACGGTGGCAGCCATGCTGGGGGCAGCCAGGTGGCAGCTGTAGCGGCTAGCGTGGAGAACGGCTCGGACGCCATCATGGGTGGCCTCCGGCGCATCAGAACTCGCTTCACCGGTGGCAGTAGTGCAGCTGAAGGCGGGCAGAAGCAGTCTGAGCAGGCGCGCACGGAACAGCAATGCATCACGCGCAGGTACGGCTGCAGACGAGATTGAACTGGCAGGTATGCGTAGGGTGGCCGATGAGCCACTTGAGTCCATCGCCATTGACGATGGACAAGACCAACGTCTTGCGGCCAACGAGGATGCTCGAACGGTGGCCGGCAGCGGATCTCAGTCTAGCGACACCCATCCCACCACGTCAGGCGCTGCGACATCGACCGTCGGCTGGCTCGGCGCAGTGGCCGATTACGTGGCCACGCATCAACCGAACTTCATTCGCCTACGTATGCGACGCTTGCGACTGGCCCACGTTGCAGCGGCGCGCAGAGCTGCCACCGAGCAGACTGTACTGCGAGATCAGGTTATGAACCGACAATCGGACGCCATGGGTCCGGGTTTGCGTACGATGATGTTTGACAACAGGAGCTCTACGCAGACGCCTCTCTCACCGTCACTCAGTCTGTCAGGAAGGGACAAGTTTGATCGCGCCGGCATGGAGAGCCTTACGACGACTGACAGCAATGGTCATGGAAGCCGACGTGTGATGATGCCGATGCTGCTTGAACACGATTCGCTAACAAGACAGCCAAGCAGCACCGATGGACGCAAACAGTATTCGATCCATGTCTGTTCTACCCGACCATGCTACAAGATCGCCCAGCATGAACGCCAACGCTGGAGCTCGGATCAGTGCTGACCAGGCCAGACGACATTCGCTTAGTTCCGTCGCTCGCGCGGAGTCTAAAGGCCAGCGTGGGGATGGTCCAGGGCGAAGGACGGAGGTGGATGGCGTGACCGAAGAAGGCGAATGGGTGGACGATGACGCAGACGAAGGCACAGCGGCTCCGCCCAACACCTCGACAAAGGGGAAACGACGCCAAGGCGAGGATGAGGACGACGACACATCATCGAGCGCGGCAGATGCTGGCGAAAGCAGCGGCACAGGGCGAGATCGGCCGAGCAGCGCAGTCGTCGTCGTCTGGGCTTGGAAGGGCGGCCTGCGTAGCATTGCGGATGCGCGATCACACCACGTACGACTGAAAGTGTAAAGTTTGGACGTTGTATATACCGTTTATGTACATATTGATGCGGAACAGGCTCGAGTGACGAGAATGTATTGCAATTAGTTGTGTGAAAGAGGTACAGGGACAGGCGAGCAGTACGACGTCACAACTCGTCGGAACTGGAGCCCTTTGCGCTGCCATGTTCTTTGTCCATGGCGCCCGGTCGACGTCCAAAGACCTTTTCGAGAACATTGCGAAGATCGCCCTCGACCTTGTCGGGGAACACCACGCTGAACTCGACGAACAGATCGCCGAACGAATCCCAATCGTCCCGTTTGGGCATACCTGACCCGCGATTCGATGAACGAAGCCGGGCTGGGTGACGCCTCCTCTGCGACTGATGGTGACCACGTGATCGTCGAGATGGGTGATGTTGCGTTCGAATCCCAGCAGTGCTTCGTCCAGAACGAGTGCAGGGTGGTGTACAGGTTGGTGTCACGACGACGAAAGCCGGCCCGCTTCCGTTCGCTCATCAGCTTGATGTCACGTCGCCGGGCTTCGTAGTCCGGACTTTCGTCCGATTCGCCTTCGAAAATAACTCCTCGCCCTCGTGCGCCCGGCACCACCTCTACGTCCAACTCTGCGTTCTCCTTGACCACCTTTGCGCCTCCGCAGCGTTCGCACGCATGGGCGATCGTCTTGCCTTTGCCGCCGCACTTGTCGCACGTCATCTGTGCGTTGGTCACGAAGCCGGGCATGATCTGTTGACGAACGATGCGCACGCCCTGTCCGTTGCACGTCGTACAGCTGACGATGTCCGCGCGTGAACGTGCACCGCTGCCGTCGCACTTCGGACACACGGCCGTACGGTCAAACGTAATCTGAACACGACGGCCGGTGTACATGTCTGCCAGGTTCACCTTGACTCGAACTGCTTCGTCGGCCCCTTACGTGCGCCAGCCTGCTGTCCGAAGCCGCCACCGCCACCGAAGAAGTTACGGAATACGTCAAACGGATCACCGCCCCCACCACGACCGCCTCCCTGTTGACCTGCCTGATGAGACGCTTCAGACCTTCTTCGCCGAACCGGTCGTACCCCGATCTCTGTTCGGCGTCCGATAAGACCTGATAGGCCTCTGACATCTCCACGAACTCGGCTTGCTTGTCCGGATGCTTGTCCGGATGAAGCTTCTGTGCCAATTTCTACCCTTTCTGCGTCAGCCATCCCGGTTCACAAACAGCACACCACACACCTACCCTATATGCCCTCTTGATCGTCCGATCGTCCGCCTGTCTATCCACGCCCATGATCTTGTAGTAGTCCTTGGCCGCTTGTTACGACGTCTATCAACACTGCCAACAGTAGCACGACGGTCAACACGGCCCACATCCTACCGCTTAGCACGCCCTTGCTCCCTGCCATCGTTCTCCGCTCACCTTGCGTGGCGATCGCGTGGTGTGAAGCCGTCGATCGTGACCACGCTGTACAGGCTGGGACATAGCGTCTTGCGACTCGGCCATCTGTACGTAGGCCTTCTTGGTCCGACCTGCGTTCTAGCCGCCAGAGGTGGTGAGAAGATGGAGAAAAAGTACTGCAGAACGCTGTTGCTGTGCATACATCAACACTTTCTTCTAGCGCGACATTCTTGAGCGCGTGCACTCAGTTCACCCTCACCCTGCCTCCACGTCACCCATCATCGTACACTTAATGACGATTCTCTTTGCTACATAATATTGCAATACATTAAGTCGCAGCAGATCTGCTTTGATTCGGCACAGGTGGCGGTTGCATCAGAGCCGACCGCCGATCCTGTTCGATCTCTCAGTCGCGGGCGGCGACATGGCCTGACCTCGTTGCAGAAGACTGTAGATTTCCGCTTCTATCTTGATCTCTGGTTGCGGACCAGACCCAAAGGATCATTGGGACAACTCCTCCTCGGTCCAGATACTGACTGGTCGTCCTCTTGGTACGCCATTCACGGCTCTCACGCGGTTTGCCGTTACGGTCTTGATCTCCGATCTTTGGCGTTAGCTCTGCAGTCGACTGTGCTTGTCCGTTGCTGTCGTCGATCACACGTTGGAAGGCAAATTTAGCGCTGCTCTTATCCGGGCCGGCCAACGACTCCAGTATGGCCGCCAACTCAGCGTCGGACGTATAGACGATCCTTGTGGCCGCTTGTCCGGGGCGGCAGAGCCATCTCAAAGTCCAACTGTTGAGCGGCTGAGACCGATTCGAGTTGATGGATGGCCTTGCCGATCCAACCGATTGTTGGTCAACCGAGGAGGCTCCTTCGACCGCGGTGGAATCACGAACAGCCAAGCCTGGTGGCAAAGGGGGAACGCCTTCACCGTCGATCGAGAAGCTCTTCTACACCACGTGTACGTTGCGAACAGACTGCGTCCGTCTTCGTCCGCATAGGCGTTGGGATGGCTGACCGGACCGGTGATCGGGTTGTTGCGCAGGAAGGAGTACTGACTGGTATCGCTCGTCTGCCTGCTATGTTCCACCGCCTGGTCGGTAGTCACAATAGACGCCTATAAGCTGCTCGAACGATCCGCCAGGCCAGCGATCACTGCCAGACAACGCTTCCGTCCGCTCTCTCTGTCACTTCGATGTGTCGAGCACCTGGGTTGCCGTTGCCAGACTCGTTGATGCTCTGTCGAATGGCTGAGCTGTGCTTCGACGACTGGGGCGGTACAAGGTTGGAGTTCACCCTGTGCGTAGAGCTCCGAGCTCCGGTCAGGCCACCATCATCGTCGTCGATGTACATGTCGTACAGACTCACACCGTAGTCACTCACAGCACTGGTGCGTGACACACCACCACTGGGCACGTGAAGTGCAGAGACCTTGCTGTTCACCGTTGGATGAGGTTGGGGCTTCGTAGACGTTTCTGGCGGTGGCCGGTAAGGGTTTGGCAAACATTCTCCTGCGAGAGCTTTGCGTCGATGGCTGCCGCTCACGCCGTCCGGACCTGGGGGTTGGGGGGTGGGTGGCGGTCGTGAAGTGAACGACTACGAGACTTGACACTGGACAACGATGTAGCTTCGACGATTGATGATTGCTTGGTCCTGTGGGTTGCTGCGAGGCGTGTGACTGACGATCGACCGGCTTGCGCAACGAGTTCTTTCGATTGCCTGCAACGTTAGACTTGCGTCGATCATCGCCGACGGGATCAACGTCGACACGATGATCGTTGTCGTTTACGATTGTGTCACGCGCTGATTTCCCCTCAACGGTGGAGTTTGGTCGTGTTTGGTCATAAAGCATCCTGGCCGTTCACACGCTGACGTGCTTGACGTGCGTGGATGGGTGCAGCTGGTGCCAGAAGAGAAGATGTTCTGTCCTCGCCTCCATTGGCGATGGAATTAATGGCAGCCGGACTGGAGTTGGCAAACATCTCTGAGAGCGGCGTATTGCTCGCCTGAGGAAGAACCAAATGGCCTGGGTATGTTGTAACAATTGGCGAGGGTGTAATCTGACCCGGACT
>JAGFBR010000282.1:0-26284 GCA_019925795.1 Dendrobium chrysotoxum | reverse complement strand
CCTTCTTGATCTTAAAAGTGAAACAAGGTCCTGCTGCTTCTAATGTATGCATTTAACTTCATCACTATGTGTCTTTTTCGGGTAACGGGTTTTTTGTTTATTGTTTGTAGCACTATATGAAATTGAAATTGAAATTGAAACCTGCCATTAGAGTAAACTGTTTTGAATTTGTTAGCGTGTTGAGAGGTGAAAATACACGCACACAGGCTTATTGCCTCTCTGAATGAAATGGATGTCTTCGTACAACTGTTAGTGTTATATGCGCATGTATTGATGTACAACAATAATAAGTAGTGCATATAACTAACACAAGCCTGCTTTCACACCACCAACAAATACACTCTCGCTGCGTCGACGCTATTCATCTCTGATATATACAATAAAGTAAAAAAAAGCAAAAGATTCATTAGAGTGACGCTAACGTGAAGAAATTTTCCTATTCACCGATCGAATGACAACAGAATAAAAAAATGATTTTTTTTTTTTCGTACGACGGCCACTAGAGGAGCAAATTCTGCACGATCGCCGCTATAGATTCCTCCTTGTCGATAATCAAGTGGGGTATCATGGTCATTTTTACAATCTTTGCTTTTTTTTTGACAGGATGCATAGAAGGAATTTTAAAAGGGTGCATACAAAGGCAGAATCATCTTTCAACAAATCCTGTCGAATCGCTTCAATAGAATAAAAGATTATATTCGAAATCTTGTAAAACTAACCATGAATTGAATTGAATTGAATACAGCCTTCTTCTTTTTTTTAATCATCAACATCCAACATCTCTCGCCAAACTTTTTGACCTCACTGCTATTTAAAAGCAGCTTCTGAAAATGGCAAAGAACGAAAACCTTCCTAGGCAAAATGATGAAGATGTGGTGGTGGATAATACAGTCGTTGCGATAGACGGTTCCATGGCAGCAATCGTGCCTGCTTCACAAAATGCTATAATTGCTGATGATCCTTCCAATACATCTCAAGACCGTACAGCAGTACATTCAAGAGCAGTCAGTGTAAAAGAAAATGAAGATTCTAATCAGCCGCCCATGCCTTCCACTATGGATTTACATCAATTTCGCAAACATCTTGGAAGTGGTTCAGAGGAAGATTCGAACATTGAACGAAGTTTGCATCATAGCAAGAGTGGTAATACTCTCATCAATGATGAACGAAAAGGGATCTCCATTCAATGAAAAAGGTGAAAATGATTATGTAAAAGATCCGGTATCTGATAATCAAGAAAACTCTCTTTCATCAATTGATGAGACCCAAGGACCCGAATACCTCACTCCGATCAAATTTATTCCAATCTTTTTTGGTTTATGTCTGGTGGTTTTCATGATTTCTTTGGATAATACCGTTGTTGCTACTGCACAAGTTCCAATCGTGAATGATGTAGGTGGACAGGAACAAATTGCATGGTTACCAACCACATTTTTGATCGGTCAAGCAAGTTTCAGTATCTTATTCGGTCAAATCCTTGCCTATTTCAGTAGTAAATATGTCTTTATGATTGCTCTATTCTTATTCGAACTTGGAAGTTTGATAAGCGGAATCGGACCAAATATGGGCGCCATCCTTGCCGGTAGAACGGTGAGCGGAGTGGGAGCAGCGGGAATCTTTATGACATCCATGCAAATCTTGGCAGAAACAACAACGGTCACTGCAAGAGCCCAATATATGGTATCCTTGGAGCACTTTTTGCCATTTCCATGGTTGCCGGACCTTTGATCGGAGGTGCACTATCCGATCATGTTACTTGGAGATGGGTATTCTACATTAACTTACCGATCGGAGGAGTAGCTTGGATCGTTGTTACATTTTTATTCACATCTAGACTCCATTGGGATCGCAAAAATCAAAATCGATCAAAATTCTGGATAGATTGTTGAAGATCGATATCATCGGTACCGTTCTGTTCACCGGATTGGTTTGCATGTTAATCGTTCCAATTCAACAAGCACATCAAAACGGCGGATGGAAATCAATTACAACATGGGCACCGATTGCATTTGCCAGTCTGGTAGCAGTATTATCGGGATTTTGGTTTAAATTTTTGGGTGAACAACGTTCTCTGGTGCCGATTCGATTGTTCAAAGACATCAATTTTATCGGTTGTGCAATTTTATCTTTTTTCACTTTTTGGAATTCAATCACATTCACTTATCTTATTCCACTCTTTTTTCAAACCGTTCGTGGTCGTTCGGCAACATTGGCAGGCGTTGATATGTTGGCATTTATGATCACTCTGGCAATCGTTTCCCTTTTTACAGGTATTTTCGCCAAAAATACTGGACATTATTATCCTCAAACCGTTTTTGGTCCTTTGTTTGGGATCGCAGGTGCGGCTTTACTCTATTATCAAAAAGTTGATAGTTCTTTAGGTTTCCAGATTGGTACGCAAATCTTATTAGGCTTAGGAATCGAACAGTAATTCAACAACCAATTCTCACCGTTCAAGCAAATATTTCAGATCGTAGCCTGTGGCAAAAGCGACGGCTTTTATCGTTTTTGCTCAAAGATTGGGTGGTGGAATCGGAAGTTCTGTTTCGGGTGCCATCCTTTTCGCACAATTTCCCCATCTTGTGCGAGAGATGTTACCAAAAGGAGCTGATTATAAGCAGTATGCCAACATCACTCTGAAGAGGTTTATCAACTTCCATTGGGACCTGAACGGGATGCTATCCTTCAAGCATTAACAAAGACCATGACTTATATCTTCATCGGTGGCGTTCCAGTATTCGCTTTGATTTGGATAGCAAACATATTCTTGGTACGCATCAAGAATATCAAAACTCAAAAAGTGACACGAAAGATGGATGTGCTTCGATTTATCCTTCGCTTACCCACAAAACAGGAGGAAGTGTCAAGTGCTTAATCATACAAACACACTCATTCATTCTTGAATCGTTCATTCATCATTTCCGACATATACAATCTTTTAGCATGTAGCAACTTTTTTTTTCCCACTGAATTTGTACATTAATTAGCCTATTGAGCTCTCTGATCAAAGAATTGTCTGTTCGTACAGTTGTGTCTTTGGTTTGTTTACATGATCCTTTTCCTCTTTCCTTGCTTCACACAGCCACCGGCAACAAATAAGTCAATATCACTATGATTATTGATAAGCGATCAAAAATAAGATTCAAAAATGCAGGTACGTTTGATTGTCTCCAATGAAGCTAGACGAACGAAGCCAGACTTCGAAAAAAAAAGAGGGTGGCTTTTCTTTTTCGGTCTTTTGAAGATTATTGACCATCGGACCGTTGATCTGACATTGCAAGTCACACGACACATTGACATTCTCACTTGCATATTCACCAATCAGAAAGCAATTGCCGATGGTTAGGATTTGAAAATGGATATCATCTCGTTTGGAGGTTGAATCTTCTTTCCCTTCGTGGGATTGTCTCTACATAGATCAAAAGCCGAGAAAAACCAGCAGAACGTCTTCCAAGTAAGAATCGATCTTTCTATCGGAGAAATTCCATCTTTCTTTACTTCACTTGAACAACACCATTTGGTAGGCTGATAGAAGGTGTAAATGAATGTGACACACACATAGAAAAGGACTACAAATTGTGCCGCGGGTAAATCCTAGGATGAAGATCGAAGATGCATATGTAAGCTCAATGCCATTTCAGGTACAAATGATAGATCCCACAATGCAATGAATTTGTACTTGAAACCAATTTTACCTTTTCTTTCCTTTCCATCTCTTCCTTTTGCAGTGATGCCAGATGAACATGCTTCAGTAAATTATACGTATGTACGTACCTATGCGGCAACCTCAATGAGAACTTTTAAGCGAAATCATGTCTGGCAATTATTACGCATATGCAAATGTATTGAATGGATGCACATCAATCCATCCTTCGCCGTATTTGCCGAACATTTCGTTGTCACCTCACTGAGAAACATTCGTTACAGAGTCAGCCAAGAAAAAAAAGATTGATTGCCGTCAGTCTTAGCTGAGAAAATACAAAATAAAATAAAAAAATAAGAGAAAGGATTAATGCTATCCCGTTCTTTGGAATAAGCAATCCTCGCTGAGAAATAAAAAAGGGAGTAACACTCTTTTGATCTATTTTCTTCTCTTAGCGGGGGACGGATTGAATAAAGAGAACAGAGAATAAAATCGAAACGAAACAGAACGTAAAAAAAAAGGACTGAAAAAAGGACTGAAGGGAAAAAGATATATCATCACAGGGGTATAATGCTGAAGATGCACTTACAATTTTACCGAAGTTTCATCGTGGCTAAAAAGAATTAATAAAATCAGAATCAAAATCAAAATCAAATGAAAGAGGAGAGAAAGAAGAGTGAAATAAAGTTCAAGTGAAAATATTCCGCTATAGGATTTTGAGCCCAGTACAAGAAAGAAAAAGAAAAGAAAGAAAAAAGACAAAAAAGTAAGTTTTGCATGTACGACAAGCCTCTAAATGGCTTTTGTGGCTTTCATCTACGCCGGAAGTTGAACACAACCTAAGCCGTAAGTTGCGTAAGCAAGATTGACCACTACTGCATCACTGTGTTTGTGTATTGTTTTTTATTTATTTTTTTTCTATTGAACGGGAAATGGATTTTACTCAAAACATGAAGCGGCTGAGGAGAAAGAAAAGAAGAAGAAAATAAAAAAAAAGGATGGGAACAGAAGAATAAGAAGGAAAAAAAGTAAGCATTTCATCAGTATAACAATATTCAGTTTAAGCGAAAAAGAGGCTAAAAGATTCTAGAAGGAGGGAAAATAGTTTTACGCTTTGTACATTTCTTTTTGACTGCTCGGTTAGTCCGACAAGAAGCGATGATTGCGCGTACGGATGAAAAGTTGATGTGTTTACTGACATTCTGCCTTCTATAGACGGATGTATAGATGGAAAACAAGGAGATAGATCCGCCGAACACAGACCAATTGAATCAAATCTAGACTTTACACTTGATCGATAATGAAAATACGCTATACCATCCTATATGTGGGAGAAAGAGTAGAGCCAAGAACGAACTAGTCTGACATTTTGACAGTCAAAAAAAAAAAAAGAGCACTATATACATTCTATTCTTCCGCTTAATACGTACGATTCAGTTCAATCGCCTGATCTGGACTGATGAAAAGAGAATGGCATTGCTTATGAATGTATGTGTACATCTGGCTTTAGCCCTGTCTAAACTGTCAAACAGATGATTATCCAGTAGACCATCTGCTGATATAGTGCAGAAGGAAAAAAAGGGAGAAACTTGACCTTTTTTACAAAAATACATTCATTTATTCGAACCCCTTACTACCACTACCACTACCACATACCCCAGGGTAGAAGAAGTATGAATGAATGCAAATCCCAAGAAAAACACTGGTGCCCCGCTTGATGGGGTTGGCTTGCGGGGAGGGGAGGAGGATGATTTCATTGGCAGATATGTTGCAATGATACAGTGTAAATTTTCAAAACAAAAAATAGGGAATGAAGATATATGCACATTAAAGTGTCAGGAACATTTTGAACTCCAATCCAGACACACACACTCAAAACAGAGTCTCTCATATTCTATATTCAGTTTGACAGTGTATCTAATAAATTTTTATTTTTTATTTTATTTTTTGTGGCTTCAGACCTGTCACTAATTTTGCATTGCCAAATAAAAAATAAAAAAAATGAAAATAAAAAAGTCCAGAATAGCCCAAATTCTACCCTAGCCTGTTTTCGGTGAGATTTTCCCCTACCTGACCCCGCCTAGACTCTATTACTTATTATTTTTATGCTTTTTTTTGTTGATCACGGTAAAATTATTGCCCCTGCTTTTCCCAAACAAAGGTTCTATTATTTGAAACTCCTCCCCAGAGAAAAGAAAAAGGAAAAAGGAAAAGATATATAACGGCATTATTTTATCCCCTTCTCCTGCATTTTGACCCCCATCCTCTCAAGTTATCAACCCTATCTCCATCCTATCTCTTCCTTCTTCAACAACATCAACAAAGGTTCTTTTCTATCCTTTTTGCTTTTTAAAGACCAGCAAATCTCTTCCCTTTTGTTGATTTTATTCCCTCCCCTTCCTCTTTGACAATCATCCACAATGCCAGGTGTTGTCCCCACTTTGAACAATGGTAACCAAGTTGCCACCGTTCGTCCAAAGAGCGTTCGTCAGACAATTCCCGCCATCGCTGTCGCCGCTTTTGCCGCTTTTGGTGGTTTATTGTTCGGTTATGATACCGGTACAATTTCTGGTGTGATTGCATCCAATACCTTCATTCAAGATTTCGGTTATCCCAACCCAGAAAAAGGTGGAGAAGTTGAACTTGGTACAAGTCGTACTTCTTTGTTTGTTTCCATCTTGAGTGCAGGTACTTTCTTTGGTGCCCTTTTGGGTGCTCCTATTGCCGATTTCCTCGGTCGTCGTTGGGGTTTACAAGTTGCCATGGCAATCTTTTGTTTAGGTGTCGCTTTACAGACTGCTGCAGGAATGCATGATGATGGTCTCTTTGTTGCCGGTCGTGTGATTGCTGGTTTGGGTGTCGGTGTGATTTCAACAATTGTTCCAATGTATCAATCCGAAACTGCTCCAAGATGGATTCGTGGTGCCGTGGTCTCAGGTTACCAATGGGCAATCACAATCGGTCTTTTACTCGCTGCAATCGTCAACAACTCAACAAACTCTCGTCCCGATACCGGTGCTTACCGTATTCCAATCGCCCTTCAAATCGATTCGCAATCATCATGTCAATCGGTATCATCTTTTTGCCTGAATCTCCTCGTTGGTTCGTCCGTGGTGGAAAGCATGACCGTGCAGCAAAGGCATTGGCCTTCTTGAACTCCACCGATGTCGACGACCCAGTTGTTCGTGCCGAAGTTGCTTGATATTCAAACCAATTTGGATTTGGAATTGACATTCGTAATGGTTCATACTTGGACTGCTTCCGTCCAAACTCACGTAAATTCCTCACACGTACAATGGTCGGTACCTCTTTACAAGCATTCCAACAATTGACCGGTATCAACTTCATCTTTTACTACGGTACAACCTTTTTCAAATCAACCGGTCAAGCTAACCCTTACGGTTTCGTGATTGCATCAAATGTTGTCAATGTTGTTTGCACAATTCCAGGTATGTGGGCAATGGAACGTGCCGGTCGTCGCCGCTTGCTCATTTGGGTGCTGCATGGATGTTCATTTGTGAATTGTTGGTAGCAATCATTGGTACTGCCGTTTCAGAAAACAACCAAAACGCTCAACGTGCTTTAGTCGCTCTCGTTTGCTTGTACGTTGCCGGATTTGCCTCAACTTGGGGACCAGCAGCTTGGTCGTTTGTGGTGAAATTTTCCCACTTGCCATTCGTGCCAAGGCATTCTCTTTGTGCACTGCATCCAATTGGTTGTGGAACTTTGGTATCGGTTACGCCACTCCTTACCTCGTCGATTCCGGACCAGGAAAGGCAGGTTTGGCCACCAAAGTGTTCTTCATTTGGGCCGGTACATGTTCTGCTGCATGATCTTTGCTTATTTCTTCATCATGGAAACTGCTGGTTTATCCCTCGAACAAGCAGACGAATTATACGCAACCGTTATGCCACTCAAATCTGGCGCTGCCAACAAACAAATCAGAGCAAGACAAGCTGAACTTGAAGGTGAAGCCGCTTACGTCAAAGGTGATGAAGAAGCAACCGCCGATCTCAACAAGAACGAAATCTTGGCTCACACCGATGATGCTGTGATTGAAAAAGAATCAATCTAATCATCTCCTTCAATTTTTAAATTCTTCCTCCCCCTTCATCTCATGGTTCCCTTCCTTTTTGTCTTTTGCATTTATGTCACTCTAGTTATTATCTTGTTGTACTCTTTAATTCTTTTACAAATCGTTTATATATACGATCGGGTTTACCCTCTCTTCGTATTCGCACATGCAAAAAGTAAATGAATATTGTCATTGATCACACCAAATTGTTAAGTCGAATTGTATGTGCGAGAATCATTTTAAATCTATGAGAAAAGATGGAAATCATCGTGAGAAGGCAAAAAGATGAGAATGTCCAATCTATATCGATCGTAGCGCAAATGAGGATGGTGTGGTGTGTTTGGGAGAGTCTTAGCGGCTTCTTGCGCATAGAACACGGGACAGAAAAAGAAACAAAGGCCCGTTTTCCCTGCTATGTAGATTGTTAGATTGTATGCGCCCGGCGCTAAATAGTGTTCTAGTCAAATTCGAATCGAGAATCTTCCCCATAATGGATGTGTGTGTGTGTGTGTGTGTGTGTGTGTGTGTGTGTGTGTGTGTGTGTACCTGAATGTGATATTTCATTGGAAGTAGTAAAAATATAAGGCACTATTTCAGCATATTCCCTTCAAAGAGACGGAATTCCGAGTAAGCTTCGATGAATATCCTTCTGTCACGATTACTTATTTGAACTTCACCTGTTTCCATCATTCCTTTCTCAAATTCAACCTGTCCAACTTGGAAAAAAAATGGTAAACCCAGCTGAATTGGCGCATGAGCCTTTGGATGAATTCAAACAGGCTTTGGCTAGACTTGAAAAATTGGCAATAAAAAGACAAGAAACTTTATCCGATTTACCAACGATTTCCGATCAAGATGAATTGAGAAAAGGAATGAAATCGTTACCGAGATCATTACCAGCCGAAGGAAATGAAATGGGATTGAAACGTTCGATGGATTTTTTATTCGAATCCGTTTTGCCAACTTTAGCACAAGGTCAAGCAGGACCGCGTTATTTCGGTTTCGTGACCGGGGGAACGTTACCAAGCGCTTTATTGGCAGATTGGATGACAACATTGATGGATGCAAACGTTCAAGTTCATTTACCCAAAGAAACACTTTCAACTTTGATCGAAAAATTTGCATTGGATATGGTATTGGATGCAATGCATATGGATCGATCACAATGGACAGGCACATTTACCACAGGTGCAACGGCAAGTAATATCTTGGCTTTGGCTTGTGGAAGGCAGGCTACGTTAGAACGTGCATATAAGATACGCAAACAAAGGAGGAAGGATGCAGGAGGAATAGCGACATCAGAGGAAGATGATGATGAATGGGATCCTGCAGAAAATGGTTTATCTGGTCCCGATGTTCCACCGATAAAGGTATTCGTCTGTCAACCGCATGCCAGTATACAAAAGAGTGCAGCAATCTTGGGAATCGGTAGAAAGAATGTGATTGATTTGGGACGAAAGATGGAAATGCCACCAGATTTGGAGGATGATTCGATCGTGAAGAAGAGAGGGAGCAAATTGAAGCATTAGCAAGGGCTGAAACCTTGGATTTTGATTTTGCCCTTTTAGAATCTGCATTGAGAGAATGTCAGGCAAACGCAGAAGGTGCGATTGTTGTAATGGGAATGGGAGAAGTGGTTACGGGTGCTTTGACAGATCAAACATTGGCCATTCGATTGATGTGCGATAAGTATGGAGCTTGGTTGCATATGGACGCTGCTTTCTCCGCCTTTGTTTGTTTACATGAAGAATATCATTGGATTTCCACCCATATGGGCGTTTGTGACAGCTTAACGTCCGACGCACATAAGACGCTCAACGTTCCATATGATTGTGGGATACTATATGTGAAAAAGCATAGCGCTCTTCGTGAAGGAAAGCAATTCATCCCTCCCGATGAATCACGAACATTTATGGAACATGTTTCATATTTGGATGATATTGTGGGCCTTCCAGATCAGGCTCTGGACCGTCTTATCTAACTTCAGCTCCATTACAAGCGGCCGAAGGGGAAGAAGTAACGGATGCTCATATTCTTTCGGCAACTCTTCCTTCACCCTTGCATCGAAATTTGGAAAATTCGAGAAGATTTCGCGCATTGCCTGTTTACATCTCTCTGTTATCACAAGGACATCGTGGGATACGGGAAATGGTTGAAAGAAATTTACGATTTGCCGCTCGTGTTCGTCAATGGCTTCGATCCAGTCCTTATTATCAAGTTCTCACGCCTGCCACTTCTTCTTTGAGTAAACATATACCACATAATGGACGCTTACGTGCTGCTCCCGGTGAACGCAATCCTCCCAGATGGGAAGATGACTTTTGGGCAACAACTGTAGTTTTGTTCCGTCCACATCCAAAAACTTGTCCTATAGAAGCATTCCGTGATGAGAAGCAAGGTCATTTACGATTCATTGAAGCCGTCAAAAAAGGTCGAATCATTTACATTTCACCAGGTTCATTTGTGGATTAGGTGCGGCCAGATTAGCGGTCAGTAATTGGTACACCGGTGTTGATGGCGATCACGACTTTGACCAGACTATCAAAGCGCTGACTCTGGTGATGCAGAACAATGACTAGATCATTTTGTAAGATAATAAACTATAAAATACAGTAAAAATTGAACTATAGATAATACATCATTGTCCTTACTCATTTCGACGTCTTGCAAAAGTGGATCATGATCTTCGGCTCTTGATCCGGATGGATTTTTTCATAAAAGCATCTGCAGGAAGAGGGAAAAAAAGCTATCAGCAACAGAGAAGTCTTATCACCTGTGCTTCACACCAAATAGAACCTACCGAGTTCTGCATCTAGACTATCAGCAGTAGGCGGAGGTCCTTTCACTCTTCTTCTTGTGCCTTTGTTACCATTCGTTCTATCTCGATTCCCTCTCTCAGCACGTTTTCGGTCATGCTGAATGTGTACTGATCTATCGGAAGCAGGACCTTTGGGTGCATTGGAAGGGGGAAAATCTTTCTTTGATCTGACTTCACCTCCAATTCGTGCAGAGAGTTCATCCCCTCTTCCACTTTCAAGTCTCTCTAAAAGCCCTTTACCTCTTTCTTCCCTGATGGGCTCAAAGGCAATAGAAATTGGATCTCCTTTCGCATTGGCACCATCGTATTCTTGTTTCGCACGAATTGCATCTTTTTCATCTGCATAAATCACTGTGCCCACTCCAGTCGATCTTCCAGAACGATCAAATCGAATGAAAGTTTTGACCGTTGGACCGATTCGTTCAAATAATTCGAACAAATCATCATTGCCATCTCGTAATGTAAGCCTTTGACGATCAATTTAGCAGAAGGAATATTGAGATTACGATCTTGAAATAAACGCTCTCGATCGTCTATCCGATTTGCATTCCTTTGATTGCGTTGATCATATCTATCGTGTTCCCATCGATCTTGATCGGTTCTTCTGTCTGGTCTCTGTAAAGGCAAGGTGAAAAATGGAGCATTGATAGACAGAATTGATAAGCAAAGATGGAAATCAGAAAGAGCGAATTTAGGCGATCAAAGATGAACGATTGAATCAACGTACCGAATAAGGTAATGCACGAGCATTTCGATTTGATTGCCTTTCGAGATCATTTCTTGCTCTGTTCAATGGTCTTGACATGATGAGATGGATGGTGTACAGGAATAATAAGTGATACGATTGGATTTGATTCAGATCGATCGAATGAAATGATAAAATGCACGGACATAAAGGCATGCAAGAAGAATCATTCTTTTGGCCGAAGGAGTGGTGGCATTGTATGGCGTGGGTGGGGTGGGCGTAGGCAAAATGCACTCTTTTTTTTTTTCTTTTTTTAGCGTGTCACTTTAAGGTTCCCAAATGATGTCGTGGAAGATTGAGTTGAGTTGAATGAATGCGGTCGGCGCGTTGTAATTCTTCTTCCTCCTCAAACAAAAAGGTCGGCAATCCTTATCGTCCTACTCATCATCAACTCCTACGACATAGGAAGTACTTTTTTGAACATGGTAAGCAACAAATGACAACGTAAAGCAAGCATTGTCTGCATACGAATGAAATTCTGATCATCTTTCGATTGAACTGAAATTTTGCAATCCTTTTAGCCGACAGGAAAGGATATTCGTGCAAAGAACGAACGTGTAGGTATAAAGAATAAAGGACGACAATCATACATCTCTAACTCGTACTTACGACACAATTTCCACATCTTCCTCTACATCCTTTCAGAACGCTCGCAATGCTCGTGAAGGTAAGACGAAGCCTAGAGCAGCCTATGCAGATCGTGTTGCCAAAAAACCACTCGTTAGCACAACTGCTTTGATTTTGATCTGTTTCGTGGTGATTGGAGGAGGTGAGATTATTTGCATTTCTTCTTATAACGATAATTGATTGACAAGCATCTCACATTCGATATTCTCTTTCCGTTCTTTCTTTCATCAGTCTTTTTCGAATTGGCTCGACTGTTTTTGTGATTTTGCTTTGGCATAACGCTCAATCCAATTTACATATGCTATCAAAATGTATTAATACCCGCTACAGTGAATTTGCCAAATGACCAGCAAATACAAGGAAGACGATAATCGAAAAGATTTGGATCAATGAATTTTGAGAAAGAGGCTATTCATCATGTACACAATACTAAAAATGACTATGAATCCCAATCGATTTCTGCTTTACTTTTTCACCTCATTGGGCAAAGGCTGTTGGCAGGGAAAGCCACACTTCTTTGATCGTGTTTGAATCGGTCAAAAACATTACCAAACGATCAATACCCAAACCCATCCACCCGTAGGAGGTAAACCATGTTCCATCGCGTCCAAAAAGACATGATCGATGGCTTGAGCTTCATCATCTCCTTGTGCTTTTTGATTGGCCTGTTCTTCGAAACGCTCACGCTGATCAAATGGATCGTTCAATTCGGTGTAGGAATTGCAAATTTCTTTTGTTGCGACAAATACCTCGAATCGTTCGCATAACCCTTCGATCTCGCGATGACGCTTGGCCAATGGACTCATGACCTGAGGATGACCGACGATGAAACTGGGATTGATACATTGAACTTCGATAAATTCACCAACCATTTTGTCGATCAATCGAGAGCTTGTTCTTGGCTCAGGACAATCGACGTTATGCTTTGCAGCTAGATCAGATAATACTTTACGTGCCTCTTCGGTATGTAACTGATTTGCAGCGGCAATTTAGCACCCAATTTCGCCTCCAATTCTTTCATCATGTCAAATCGCTTCCATGGGGTGCTAAAGTCAATTTCATATTCACGTCCTCCTTCGACATCCTTTCCGTCAGGATGATATTTGATTTTATATCCACCAGTAACAGCCTTGACCAAACCGCTAATCATGCTTTCAGTGATGTCCATCAGATCGTACATATCCGCGTACGCCATATAAAATTCGCAGATGGAGAATTCAGGATTATGTGTCATGTCGATTCCCTCGTTACGGAATACACGACCGATCTCATACACACGATCTAAACCACCAACAACCAATTCTTTGAGGTATAATTCAGGAGCGATACGCATGAACAGATCCATCTTAAGATCGTTATGATGGGTAACGAAAGGTTTGGCAGTTGCACCACCAGCGATCATGTTCATCATTGGCGTTTCGACTTCCAAAAAGCCTAGATTGTCGAGGAATCGTCTGATATAGCTAATAATTTTAGCACGTTTAACAAACGTTTCACGAACGTTGTTGTTCATGATCAGATCCAAATATCTCTTACGATGACGTTGCTCTTGATCGGTGAAACCACCAGCAGATGCTTTGGGTAACATGTGTAAGTTGGGCGAAAGAAGCTGAATGGTTTGTGGAAAGATGGATAATTCACCGTCTTTGTCTTTCCTGGAACACCGGTCACACCAACGATATCACCACGTTGCAATCGATCATGCGCAGCCACGAAATCCCCATCCGTATGATCTTGCAAAGAAGCGGTGATCTGAACACGAACGCCTTCTCCCCACAAATCATAGAAACGAAGCTGTCTACCAGCAGCACGCATATTGTGAATACGTCCTGCCAAGGAGATTGGCTTCTCATTGGCAAGCTTTTCACCGTTTGTAGTCTTATCTTGATACTTTTCGATAAAATCGGTCAAGCTGAGCGTGACGTAAAATTTATGTGGATAAGGATCAGGATCACGGGTTTCACGTAACTTTTGAATAGCACGAGAACGTAATTCGAAATATTGATTAGGTGAAATATCTTCTTCGTTCAAAGCGGAAGAAGATGCGTTTGCTTTTTGTGGCTTAGGAGGTGCTGATGCTGCTTTTTCTGCTTTACTTGCATCCCTTTCACGTTGCTTTTTGCGCTTCTTCATTCCGTCTTGCTCACCATCTCTCCCGTCACTTCATCCAAATGTTGATTGGCGTCCGATCCATCTGTCATTTTGCGTATGGTATTCTTAGGTATGCCGGTATACAAGTTTGATGATCGAAAGGTGTCGCTATTTGTGATGAAAATCTGCCAAGCTTTAATGAACGTTCAAAGTAGAGATTTCGACCGATAATCTGAGTAAGGCTCTATTCATCAATTAGGTATGAAAGTTGAAAGGATCGTTACTTTTTTCTTTAAAAAAAAAAGAGGTGAATAAAAAAAAAAAAGGTCAATAGAAATGTCATCAAAAATCTCCAATTGCATTTCTTCTTCCATAGCGCGGCTAAAACCACCCCCCCCCCGGTCAAAAAAAGAATAATTTTAAAAGTGCAATATGACTAGAATTCATTCAATCCTTAAGCGCACAGTTCGCTCAGGTTTACAAGCAGGCTCGATAACTAAACAAACACGTGATCAGCTTTATTCATATTGATCTACTTGAAAAGAAGTGGTGATGAGTCATGGTCCTATAGTGAGATTGTATGAAACATTCTTAAATATCTCCAATCTGATGTACGAGCTTGCCGCTGGGTATGGATGCACCATTTGCGACTGATTCCAGTATTCCTTTAATGCTTTCAAATCGTTCACGAATGCCGACATTGGAAATCATGTCCTCTTTCCATACAGTGACCGGCAACGGTTTGATTTGGTGTTGCTCTAAAAGCTTAGACAGAAAACCTTGATCGAACCGAGACCACTCAACGGCCAATTGATGATCTCTTTCAAGCTTTTCTACTCTATGCGTTGGCTGAATCATCGACAGAATTGGTAATGGTTTTCCCGTCATGGTGTGAATTAGATCGAATGTGATTTTCAAATTTGAAGGAATTATCAGAGAAGATTGTGTCGGCAATAATGCATGTATACGATATTGTTTTGCTTCTACGTCAAAATTTGTTTCTACTGCACGTAAGCTTTGAATGCAAGCATTGAGTGATTCTTGCGAAGCATGACAATCCAAAGCGTAATAAAGGTTTGGCCATCTTTGTTTGATTTCCTTACTGATTTGATTTGGATCATCACGGGAAAAAAAGTGACTTATTCCAACTTCTTTCAATTGTTCCTTCGATTTGTTTCCCGCTACAGCAATCACTTCATATCCTGCCAATTGTGAAATTGACAAGCATAATAGCCACAAGCTGTTCCGGCTCCCCAGATCAAAATTGATGTTTTTACTTTTTGTGTTTTTGAAATGTTTTGCAAGGTCAAAGGTTCCATGTCTAACCCTAAACCGATTTGTAATCCATGCAAAGCAGTAAAGAAGAAAAAGGCAAAGCTGCTGCCAAACGGAATGACATATACGTCGGAATTCGAATCACCATCGTTGCATCACATACCACATATTCAGCTTATCCTCCTTGAGAAGACGTTCCACCCGGAATCCAAGCAGAGACATGGGCACCAATTGGAACATCTTGACTTTTTGATTCGATCACGATACCGGAGACATCACTTCCGAGGATAAAATTTTCATCAAAATAAGCAGAAGAGCGTTGCTTGTCAAGTGCATATACATCGGGCGGATTTTGACCAGCATAGATGATTCGAAGAAGGATTTGACCTTGTTCAGGTAAAGGGATTGGAACATCATTCCTGATCAATGCAATACCTTCATCTTTTGTGGCTGTGATAGCCATCATGGTAGAAAGCGACATCTTTGCTTGTAGGTAGAGTAGTGGAGCTTGCACTGTCAACAATCCTTTTCGAGTTGAAAAGGTGATACAAGGTTGTAAGACAATGAATGCTCTCTATATATATATGTCTCCCGTCCTTTACGATTTTTCTTCTACAAAAAGCTTTTTTTTTTATCAGAACACACACTCTCTTCCTCATCCGAGACTATTCCTGAACCAGACCATTTCCGTTTCACTGGACAAATAAGTGATGTTGAAGGGGAAACTGGATCCAATTCAGATCAAAAGGCTTACGTCGAGTCAATAACCCTACATTCATCATCAAGAACGTTTTCTCCTCCTCTACGCAATGGAAAGGCCGAACTCCGAAGAAGGATCACAATCTGGCTTAAATAATCAGATAATGTAATAATACTCTTATATTCTCCTTCATAGGGATATCCTCGGAAAAAACATATGCTGAGCACAAGAGATTTACGCAGAGACAAGATTATATCCATTACATTGTGTACATTACATATGTACATTAGTCTTTTGTATCGGCTCTCCTTCCATGCATTCAATTACTACTTTACCTATAGTTCTATTTTATTAAAGTTGCTGCGCACTAACGAAATTAAAGAGTGCGCAGCGCAGGATACAGAGTCTACAGTACATAGTATGTAGTAATGCACTACATATAGGGTGAGCTTATGTCAAATCAAGCGCAGCGCTTCTTTGTTGCCGTGATTTATGCAAGTGCACATTCACTACAGATGTGGGGGCAAGGGGGCAGTGTTATTTTTGAAAATTAGTTCAATCCTAAACACACTTTTTTTGTTTTGTTTTTGTTTTTAATGGCCATTGATCATCGATTACTTACGTCCGACGATTAAACGCTCATTCGCAAGAGCTTCGATTGATTTTTTTTTTTGTTGTTATCTCGTCATCCGATCGACTAGCAAAGAAGGAAAAATCCCATAAACGACATTCTTCTTTAAAACTACCATAAGCTATATCATTCAACGCGAAAACGCAAATTTACCTCTTGTTGTTCTTCATCCACCTTTTTAGGCTTTCCGATCATCGCCGAAAGCCATCAAAAAACAGTAATTGTCATATTTCTCCTCTTGTGCAAATTCAAGAGAATTGTTTCGCGACTCCGCAATGTGCTATCAGATGGTCTTCAAAACTTGCCTCAAAGTTGATCGCCAACCTGATCCCTAAAGAGAATCCAAAGAAACAAAAAAAAAGAGACCGGTGCATTCATCAAAGGCAACAACATCATCATTCCTGCATGAAATTCAGTGTGATCTGATATTTGGCTCAGCAAGTAAGCTGAGATAGCTTCGAGCTTCTTGCAAAACTCTTCACACCTTCTCAAAGCTGGAAAAATTTGTTCAAAATGGCGGCATTTTACGAACAACAGCAACGTATGAATGAATCCTCCTCGCCACAAAAGGGAATTATTCGTCTTGTTCAACATGATCAATCTCCAATCGTGTTGCATGAACATAGTTCCTTACCTCCAAAACCTGAAATGGCGAATGATGGCACAAGATCTGGGGCACATGGAAAAAGCCATACAAACGATCCAGTACGCCATCAAATCCTCGATGAACGTAAAGCATTCAATCGTCAAAGACGTAAAGAGAATGACGGCCAACGCTCACGCAACGTGGAACGGGCAAATATTATGAAACGCGAACAAAGTACAACATCTCAAAACGGAAGAGAAGGTACGGAAAGTGGACCCATAAGTCTTCTCACGCGATCTCCAAATCTCGACGATGGATCAAAAACATCTTTTAAAAAGATTCATACAAATGATGGCGAAAATTCGGAGATAAGCGAAACTCGTTCGATTAGCAAGCGTAGTACAAACGAGCAGCACGCTCAGAAAGTAGCGAGGAAAACAAAAGGCATCATCATCACAACAATCGAGGTGGAGGTCACCATGGACCAGCTCGTGAATTACTTTCACGTCATGGAGGCCGTCTGAACGATTCCGATATGGCAAGCATCAGCCACGGAGGGGGAGGGGGAGGTAGATCAGCTGCAGGAAGCTCTTCTGGCGCAAAATTATTCGACCCTCGCAAGGATGATCCTGTACGGTTTGCCGCTAATCGGAAAGGGTTAGGTATCGCTTCTACAGATTTGGGTGCAGGTTCAATGTCCATAGCTGGAACTTCTGACTCTCGATCTTTTGCGTCATCCACAACACCTAGCCTGATGACAGTATCAACAGCTTCCAGCGAAGGCAGAGAAAAGAGGAGACGACGAGGTCCTGGTTCTCGTGCTACGACTGATTCGGGCGAAGGTGGCTCGAGCAAACGTAAAGGAAAAAACGCAGGGGAAGGTGCTATGGCTGACAATAATAGCTACGTGATTGAGCTCAAGCGACGGTATCGCGATATTGCCATCTTAGAACGTAAATTGCAAGATGAACACAAGCTATCAAGCGAACAAGAACGTAAATTTCAATCTGAGCAATCTTCTACGGCGCAAATGACAAAAACCAACAATCCTGTGTCAAGATCTTTCTCCTCGAATCGTACTGGAATCGATCGCCACGGATTCAATCGAGATGGCTCATTGCACCATCCATACTGGCTTGACCTCATTGCCAAACATCGTACATTGGCAGAATTGCACGTCGCTTTTATGGAAGCTGCCCTACGACCTGATTTACCAGCTTCATTACATTCACTTCCACAACGTACAAGATACCTACCAGGCTCTGGCACACGGCGTTTCATAGCCTACTCGAACGCTTTCGACAATCGTTACCCGATTGGCAGACATGCATGACGATGCGTGATTCGGGTGTACCAGCAGGCGATCGTGAAAAGATCAACGAAATGCTGGATTTATTTACAGAGTACATTTATTATGCCTATTCCTACTATACCAACATTCTCGAAAGTGAACTCTTCAAGAGCTTTCGAAGCTCATGGATTGAAAATCTTGGCGATTTAGCGCGGTATAGGATGGTAGTTGCAAAAATCATGTCATTCTTGGGGGTTTGGGATGGAGTAAAGCATGGAGCGGAAAGACGTGATTCAGGATCGCAACTTCGGGTT
Organism: Dendrobium chrysotoxum; assembly: GCA_019925795.1. Taxonomy (NCBI): domain Eukaryota; kingdom Viridiplantae; phylum Streptophyta; class Magnoliopsida; order Asparagales; family Orchidaceae; genus Dendrobium; species Dendrobium chrysotoxum. The sequence continues at coordinate 7,488 of JAGFBR010000282.1, read as the reverse complement.
CGAAACGATCGAAAGACGAGTAATGAAACACAGATACCCAATTCTGGTCAAGACAATCTCGGTGAGAATGGTGAAGAAGAAGCATTGGAAGTGGCAAGCGCAGAAATGGGCAAGGATCAAGCCAGTATCGGAGCTGCAGCGGCACAGGATTGGGATTTGGAAGATAAAGAAATCTGGCGCAGCACCGCTCGTGGATGGTATGCGAAAGGCTTAGCAGACGTTCCTGGTACAGGAAGATTACATCATCATTTAGGGATTTTAAGTAGAGATGATGATTTGAGATCTTTGTATCATTTCTGCAAAAGTTTGACTACTTCCCACCCTTATTCAAGTGCGAGAGAATCTATCTTGCCGTTATTCGAGCGCTCAGCACAAGCACGTCGTATTTCTGAAGAAGCTTCGGTTATCGATCTTTTGTGCACATGCATGGAATTTTGTTTACCCGAATCCAGATGGACGATTTTGAAGGCATTCTTGTGCGCTTCAAAAGACTTCTTACTACCCGTTTACAGGGCAACGATTTCAAGAATACCTCCGACAGTATCTTGCTCTCTTCTTCTTCATGGATGATCATGGCTACCATCAATATTGCTGCTATACTGCAGTATGGAGCTGCCCAAGAGCACTCTAATGATGGCAAGGTACAGCAAAACAAAGGCAAGAACTTAAAAGCAAGCAAAGCTACCGAAGAGGAAGATACGGGTGAAGTTGAAGAGGGAAATGACGGAGGTGATGACGATAATGACGACGAAGAGGAACCTGAGCAAGCAGATGTGAATCAAAACGGAGACGAAGAGGAAGAAAAATCCGATTCTTGTCTCCCTGAAGGATCGGGTGACATGCCCTTCGCGACTCAAAAAGCGTGCCGACTAGCTTTTGATACCCTCAAAATGGTAATAGATTCCTTCGTCAAGAATAGCAAGTCTGCGGCTAATCCTTACATCACCTTGATGTTAACTTTCGTCAGTCAAGAATGCAAGAGCGAAGGATATCTTCGTAAATTGGAACAATTTGTACCCTGGGAAAGTCTTGTCACATTGGGTAACTCTATACCTCACTTTGTCGAGCCAATCGATCCGCGAAATGATGCCTCGCTCAAAATTCGAGGTGATGCAATACCCTTGCCTGAAGATTGGTGTTTACGTGGAATGGCTTGGGTCGGAAGAAGGGTGTATGAGCGAGGATTTTGGAAGCCTCACAAAATCGAAAGACTTGGTCTTCGTAACTCATTGACTTTATTCGAAAACGAGTTGGAGATGATTGACCGTTGTACGCGATGTGCAAATACTGGAGAATCTTCCGCTCAAGGAATTCAAAAAGGAGCATCATCCACAGGATCACACAACAATGAAGACGATGACGATGATGAAGATGACGAAGATAGCGAGATTCATGCAAACCGTGATGAAGATCAATCCTCGCGCCCAAAATTGACCCTTTCTCTCCTTCGTTGGAAGCGAATAACGCATGCTCTAACAATCCTCATCAAGACTGTACCAGGAATGGACTTCGACTTTGATTCGAGCTATGTGAATGCCAGACATGGCCGCATTCTACTCGCGCCACCTTTGAGTAAGAAAATCCTCCAATGGCGAGCGGAGGAAGCGAAAGCAGACTTGCAAGGAACCATAGGTCATCTCAAATTGGCAAATTTGGAAGACAAAACGATTTTAGAAGACAAAACGAATGCTAAATCTAGTGCTGTTCGGCTATCAGTGGCACCGGAAGACGAAGATGAAATGGATGGAGATGAAAAAGATGTACCATCGACAGAGGTAGGAGATGATTCCGAGGAAATGAAAGGGCTAATCAAGAGGCGCAATGAATTGAGAAAGCAATTGCAAGCTGCCAAAGCTGCAAACCATTATCGTCTTACGGATACAAAAGGTTCAGAAAGCTCGTCTTCGAAAGACCATTCATCTCATCAACACTCAGCCGCAAAGCCTGAGATACGCACACAAGCTTCAATTCGCATTGTTCCTGGCTATACAACTTTGTTATTGGATACGAATGTCATGCTAACGGAAACGGATATCCTCAGTCAATTATCAAATCGAAACGATGGATGGTGATTATTCCCTTATCAGTAATGACGGAATTGGATGGTTTGAAACGCAGAGAAGGAGATGTTGGTCAACGAGCGCAAGATGCAATTAATGTTTTGGAATCCAAAGTGAAGTCACATTCAACTAATTTAAAGGTGCAAACGTCTCGTGGCAATTATTTGAATGATTTACGTTTTCGTACAGAAGAGATTGATTTTGCGGCAAATCATGATGGTATGGCAGAAGAACGAACGTATAGCGATTCTCTCGATAAAAATGAAGATGGCAAACGTGCTATTGCGCGTTCTGTGGATGATGTAATTTTGCGTTGCCTTTCATGGCAAGCAGGATCGCATTTCAGAAATAGGCTATTACTCTTCTGTCCTGATGACCAAGAGAGAGCCAAGCGGGAAGCGGAAATCGAAGAAAAGGTTGTTCCATCGGTGCTCGTGCTGTTCTCGTTACGCTAGATCGTAATCTTCGAATCAAGGCTCGGTTTCGTTCCTTGTCAGCTATTGGACCATCTGAATTGATCGACCTGCTCCTTAAAGAATCTACAAATTGATCATTAGTCAATCTGAATTTTGTATGAAAGAACTTATCGTCTTTGACAAATATTATATGTATACTACTCATAATTCAAGGAACTGAGTGATGCAAGTACGATTACGAACTTGCAAAACAAACAAACATACGATCAAAACGAGATTTGATTGAGATAGATGAAGCAAACATAAGCATGTAAAATATCATCGTTTAAATGTACAAAGAATGTTGAGAGGTGACAAATCGATATGAAAAGGAACAAACAAAAATAAAACGGATTGCATCATCTGCATTGTCAATTGGAGAAAAAAAAATTCAGTCCATCGAAGGACTATCTGTTGGTGATGAGGGTTGAACGGTACTGGAACGACCGCTACGATTTGTGGGAGAAAGGATTCGAGGAGGCGTATTGCTTGCACTTGTCGTTGTTTGTGCATGTCTTGAAACGTTTAGATGACTTTGGTGTGCATGATAATATGGATGGGCGCTATGCAGATTTGCATTTTGAGGATGAGAAGAATGAATATCACCTGGACTATTGGTCACAGTGCCACTTGGAGCGGGATGAAATCCTCTTTGTCTCCATGGACTCATACTCGCTCTACCGGTGGTTGATGCTGACCGACCATTACCACCACGATTACTGACAGTATTTGTGAAATTACGTGCTAATTCCATGTTTGCTTGTCTTCTTCTCGATTCTTCATCAATCGCTTGAGCTCCATTGTTGGTATAAGCACCACCTATTCCAGCTACTCCATGATAGCCTTGACGATTATGTGTATGAGCATTGCGCATCTCCGTCAATGATTCATCTGTAGCAAGTTCTAATCGACCTGCTGTTTCATCTTCCAATGGATCATAAGAGTGAGGAGCATACAATTCCAATGAGCCACGAGACTGAGAGCGTCCTGGATGCGAGCGACTCAAACGTGCTTCTTCTCGGCTATCTCTCTTTGCACTTGCAGTGTCTTCATTTTCATCATCAACGTTCCGTTTCGAGTTCGAAGACGTACCTCTTGCAATTGTGCTCGAGGGATCGACGTTCAGATTATGTTGCTGCGGTGGAATCTCATCAGGAGCAGCAGAAAGCAATCTGTCGTGGGTGTTTTTGATCGATTCATCCTTGCTTTCAATTCCATCGCCACTTGCAATAGCTTCCATTGGCACATTCTTTCGGCCAGAGGCCATATCAGAATCAGGGATTGTTTTCGTAGATGTTGCCACACTATACGACCCTCTGCTTAACGGACTGCGGGTGAAACTCGTACTTTGCAACCCGTGTTGGATCGGTGGTGAGTGTCCCGGTTGACTTTGTCCTCCACCTGAGGATGAGGTAGCATGGCCGCCACTTGCAGGACTGCTACGACTTGTGCCAACCGATGTACTATAGTCTCGAACGCTATTTTGCATCTTTTGTAGCATTTCATCCACTTGTGTTCGACTGAAACCACGAGTCTTTGGAAATGCAGAGAAGTGATAGATGTTACTTGCACGGGTGAGGATCTAGTGACAGAATGTTGATCGAGACGACGAGTAATTGCTCGTGAATTTTCCGAAGATATGCTGTCCTCGTGAGGAGATTTTGAAGGTTCATTTACCGATTCAATCTCTGACGCCACACCAGGATTGCCAAGAGTGGGCCTAGATTCAATCATCCGCACTAAATCTTCTATATCATCATCCGGTCCAACGGATTCAGATGGAAGAGGTCTGCGCATAGAAAGGGGCGAATTCGGCGAATAGTTTGATCCCTCTTCGCGTCCATAACTTCGGGCTATGAAAGCAGGTCTTGTTTGCCAACTTCTACTATACAGTCCAATACCTGTTCCGGCTCCACTCCCGTTACTACCACCTTGTGCAGCAAGACTTTGTCCGCCGGTCAAGCTACCTCCTTCGCTTCCCATCGAAGATGCTTGTCGATCTTGTCTGTAGCCAAATGCTGAAGTGTACCTCTTTATCATTTGCGGTGCTACTGTGGGCTGTTGACTTGATGTTTCAAGAGACGATGAAGTAACTTGTGGCTGTTGTACATCGCTATTACGATTGTGATTGACCTGAGATGAGGTAGAAGTGGTGGCTAAAGGATTCTCTAGCAGCGATCTCGGAGGAGTTCTGAAAGGGAGGAAAAAGAAGTTTGTGATTGTGAAGGTGTATATGATTGAAAGACTGAGCGCAAACTTGGACTGATGGAGGTACCAGGAAAACCTAGACTACCTCCGCTTCCCACAGCTTGTCCGGCAGTACGGGATGATGGACTGGACGACAGCCGTCCACCTTGTGCATTGGCATTGGCAAGAGCTGCAGCAGCTTGTTGAGCGTACATTTGCTGAGCGAGAGGCGACGGCGAAGAGGGACTGTACGATCCTGAACGAGGAAACGCGGTGCTGATTGTTGCCCTTGATAGGATTGGTCTGCCACCTACACTCGGTGAAGGTGGCGAGTCTTTGTCTTGATTTGTGTTCAATGATGTGAACGATCGCAATCGTCTCTCACTTCCACTACTTATACTGGGACGTCGAGTGTGAGTTAAAAAGCGGCATCAGAAGCCATGGCGGAGGGTAAGCTGGGCTCGAAGTTCCGCTACTTCCTGTTGCTAGGGCACCTAAAGTCCCTGTTGCCGGACTGACACTATAGCCTGCCACTGAGGGACTTGCGCGAAGATTCGAGAGACCTGCCACAGGTCTTCCTGATGCTGTTCCGAGAGATGTGCCAAATACGCTAGGAGTAGTTGGTGCTGAGGGAGAATGACCGGAAGTTTGTTCTCGCCTGCTTTCTGATTAGAAGTTTGTGATAAAAGAGACCGTTTATCGCTTAAAGATGCCGGTGAACTTGAAAGTGAACCTTGAGAATTTTGTCTTTGACGCTGCAGAGAGACACGTCTTTGCAAATGCTTTGCCATCGTTGGTTTGAAATAATCCTCATCCAATGCAATTTCGCGCATACTTTGGATGACATGCCAATCCTCCACGTAAAAAGTCCACATTCCGCCTATACTCAACCGAAAAGCTCAAAGAGCCAATCGGAGTCAGAATCGGTGCAAAAGAATAGGATCTTGTCACCCTTCCCGAGCCATCGCTCGAGTGTATCATCGATCCTACAGGCTCGCGAAGTCCGATATGCCCATCTTCCGATTCGCTTGGTCTACCAATAGCCATGCGAACACCAACTTTTAGTAGATTTGCCAGCTCATCATCTTCGTCTTGTTCCTCATCAGCATCGTTAGCAGCAATTTCTTGAGCTCTTGTTTTTCTCCTTTCCAAATTGCTTTCCCATATCTGTTTTAGTCGTTTGTGAAGAGCATAGCTAGGTAATTCGGTCACGAATCCATTTGCTTCGCGGGAAGTGTGCTGTAGCATGCCTGTAAAGCGTTGGCAGATCGGGCGGATTGGGCGGATTATGGATTGCAAAATCTAGCCGCCAGCTCTCTAAAAGGATACTTTCTCGATATGTATCAAGCGCTTCATCTCTGCTTCTTTGATCATCCTCATTTTCTGCTCGTTCGCCTGATCTGCGTAGATTTGAGCCGGTATCCTGACCATCTACCCTGACCCTACGTCTCGTTTTATGATCTTCCTGCAATTCATCAATCATGAGAACATGACTTGAAGTCAAATTTGACGTGTCCAAAACGATGTCCAAGAACATAGGAGGTACGTATGCTGCACCTTGAAAAGGCAAGGTGGAAGGAGGTTGATCCAAAAGCCAGTTAGGTATCAGGTAGAAATGTTGCGCCAAAGTCGAATCTCATCGCGAAATACATCTTGATCATCAATGTTAAGCGCAAACCATTTACTCACTTTTCTGCCTGTATTTTCAGAGGTAGAAGACGTTCGATTCACACCAGGATTGGGTGCAGTACTTGCACTTGCATTGGCCGATTCAGATGAGTTCCTTCGGAGCTGTCGCAATTGTCGAGAAGATGTTGAACTGCTTCCGCCTAAATGTTCCGATCCTTCAAAATGGGTCAAACGACAAGAAGTAATCAATGCGATGTTTTCGCATAGAAATGATATAAAACACCATCCAATTGGGAAATCGTGGAGCGGTTGTAGCCGTTTGTTCGGTCACCGAAGCCGGACCTGAACCACTGGCAGGTGAACCCATCCTTTCTTTGTGTGTGATTGCGAAGCTCAAATGATGACGAAAAAAGGAGGATTGGGAATGTGTCTTGAATGTCTTTTCGTTCTCCCTATGCAAATTAGCACGGGCCGTGCTGACTGCTTTTTCCGATCTTAAACGGTCATTGCTTATACGTCGTTAGGAGCGACCTTTGCATTTATCCGTCTTGCGATAAAGTGTGACGAAGATGCAAAATAAAATGCTGCACGGAATATGTGCAAATGTTGTGAAATGAATGATCCTTATTTCAATTACTTCTTACGATCAATCTGTTTGTTTTATGTGTTTTATCGTTCATAAGAGATGCTGAGCAAGCCTTAATTCGTTAGTGTATAATCGATTGATCCGCGGAGGGACTGATGGGAAAACAAAGTGATCGAATTGAATCGTACCTTGTTGTGATGTTGTTGGTGATGAGGATGAGATGCTTTTAATTTTAATTTCCTCTTTATCTTTTTTTGTTTAATTTTTCTAAATATGATTGATCGTTGTTGATATTTGAAAATGCCAAATCAGATCACACAAAGATAAAATAAAAAATACGTAAGGATCCCTGAATCATCAATCACTTTTTTGGCTTTAGTGTGATTGAGTGTGCATGCATAGTGTAGTATATATATATATATATATATGTGCATATGTATAGCACTATATATGTCCACATCATCAACCTTTGAAATGAAAGGGTGCTGGATTGGAGGTATATCATCAGTCTGTTTTAGTGGCACATCCATTGAATATACGGGTGTGTTACTGTATCTTTTCGGCACAAACA
>JAGFBR010000281.1:0-26417 GCA_019925795.1 Dendrobium chrysotoxum | reverse complement strand
TCCGTCGCAGCATCGCCCTGACGATGGTTGTGTTGCAGCCTGAAGTAACCTCCAATTTTTCGTCCAAAAATCTCGACCAAGAAAATCTCATGCATGTACGCTAGTGCGACCGAGCCTAAACCCTTTGTTTGGTAGGGAAGCAACGCATGCATCCAGCCAGTGCTCTCAACGCCATCGTCGGTGGATCATGATGCTATGGAGGGGACCCGGTGATTGAGCTACAGCCGACATGTGGTATACACTCGCTCGGAGGAGCGGTAGCGTGGCTGCCGCACGTTCACTTCAAGCGAACAGACTCGGGCGTACGACTATACTACGTATAAGCCACCCTCAACGAACGTTCTCCATTGCTCAGCAGAAGCGCAGAGCAGTCCCTCAGATTCAAGATGGGCACCTCGTGCCAGATCCGCCTCCTCCACGGATACAAAAAAACCCTCGTACCTTGAAAGAGCTTCGCCATGCCTCAGGTGGTGATGCCGATGCGACGGGATCGCTGACAAAGGAGGAAGCATTATGTTGTCCTCGCAATTCAGTCGGCGTTCAACTCCTCTCTGGCAGTTTGCAAAGACAGTTATTTCCTGCCACGTCTGCCAAAGTTCCGGAAGTGAGCGAAAGTGCCTTATCCCTGTCGCATCACCATCTCAAAGCACATGGACTCGAACCGGAGCAAGCGTCCAGCCTGCCCCCAATCGCCTTTGATCTGCCTGCCCTGCAAGGCAAGGATCTCAGCGAGCATTTCTGGACCCTAGAAGGCAGGCAGCACAGCCATGGCTCGGAATGGCCCACAATCTCGCATCGGGGTCTCTCCATGAGCAAATGCCGGAGGGCTCGACGGACAAGCCAGAGAAGGCATCCGCAGACAGACGTCAAAGCGACGAAGATGGTATGTTCGCCCCGCTTGACTGGCTGTCTTTGGACCCTACAGTCCGGACAGAATGTAACGTTCGTCCACCACGATGGCTCAAGGAACCGGGATGGGTTCGATATCCGGTATTGAGGAGCCACGATGGCAGTCAGGCACTCGGACCGGGCGAGCCAGTGCAGTATCCGCTGGAGGCGGACGGTGCACTGGTATTCGACGTGGAAACCATGGTGCAGGAGAGCCAATTTCCCGTCATGGCCACGGCCGCCGGTGCAAACGCATGGTATGCCTGGCTAAGTCCGTGGTTCCTACAAAAGGGTGAAAGATATCACGAGAAGGATCACCTGATCCCCTTCGGTCCGAACACTGATGACACCTCGACGAGACCCGCACGGCTTCTAATCGGACACAATGTCGGCTACGACCGAGCACGCATCAGGGACGAATATACACTCAAGCGAACCAACATCCGCTTCCTTGACACAATGTCGTTACACGTCGCCACGCGCGGCATTGCCAGCCCACAACGAGGTGCTTGGCAGAAGTACAACAAGAGCAAGACGCTGGAGAAGATGCTGGAGAATGACGATGTCGAGGACGTCAAGAAGGCGGTCATTCGATCAGTTCTCGGAGGTGAAGAGGTCGATGAAGATATTCTTGCCAGTCTAGACCTGGACGAGGTCGTGGCCCAGGCGCAAGGCAAGCCTACGGTATCAGCCATGTCCGCCGACATCGACACCATCGGGAGCGGAGCAGAATCGGCATCTTTGCTGTGGCAGGACATCACTTCTAAGAATGGTCTTGCGGACGTTGCAAAGTTACATTGCAATATCGATCTTCCAAAGGACGTCCGGAATTTCTTCGTCGACGGCACATCCCGCGAGGAACTATATGCGATGACCGACGAACTGCTGACCTACTGCGCTACCGACGTTCTCGTTACGCACAAGGTTTTCACGAAGGTTTGGCCATCCTTCGTGCAGAATTGTCCCAATCCGGCTACTGCCGCGGGTGTCCTGGCTCTGAGCAGTGCTATCTTGCCCGTCGACGACGAGTGGCTCGATTACATCAAGAGATGCGACGAAAATTACGAATCATCTCTTCGTCAAGTCGGCAGCAATCTCGTAGAGCTTGCCGAAGAGCTGCGAAAGCAGGGGACGGACGGCGTCACCTGGGAGCAAGCTCTCGCCGCTAGTACGGCGCGCGCTGTAAGCCTGGAGTCGGCCAGTGACGATCTGATAGAAGCACAACGACTTCGAGACCAAGAATTGGGTCGAGACAAGCTCTGGTGGGAGACAGAGGCTTGGGCCAGTCAATTAGACTGGACTCCGAAGAAGATCAAGAAGAGTCGAGCAGGACAGATTGCGCTGGATAACGGAAAAGAGGTCAGCGACATCACCACGGTACCAAAATGGTATCGAGACAAGGTGCTCAAATCGACTGCTGGTATAGGGCCAACGATGGCCCTCAATGCGGCTATTTTGCGACTGCGACACCAAGGACGACCCTTCTTAAAGAACGAAGAGGGGGACTGGCAGGCTGTCGACGCGACAGGCGCGGCCGTCGAGACGGTGAAAGGATCACCGCTAAAACAGACGTACCTCAGGAAAGGCTCAGGTCTGGAAGTGAAAAGTGGCCTGGGTCAAAAGGGCGAAGAAGTCTTGGCTTCTATTAGAGAGTCGATGGGTTCCGACACAATACGAAGTAATCTGCGTTCTGCGGCCGATGAGCTTGTTGCGTGGGCATCGATGCATAAAGAGGAGGTGGAGAAGGATGCTCAGTTGCAAATGCTAGATTGGTGCCCTGTCGAAGAACCGACAGACGATCAGTTCAATCTGACGGCTGAAGGCTTCCCGACAGAGTGGTGGCCGAAGTGGTACTGGGACCTGTACAAATCGGCGACAGGCGAACTTGAAGTTACCATTCGGTCAAAGATCGCCCCACTATTACTACGTCTTACTTGGCTCCGTTGTCCGCTGCATCACAGTCGTGAGCACGGATGGGTGTTCCGCTATGACCCGCAGAGCGAGCATCCTTTGCTCACGCGCCAGAAGCCGTTGTCGTTCACCCTTGAAGCCGACCTGGCGTTCCGCAACGATGTAGAACGGACAGTGGCGCAGCGCTTGGCAGACATTGCAAGCAGCAACAACGACGTGATGGTCGATCCTGCAAGCATAACACCGGTCTACTTCAAGGTTCCGCACGCGGCCGGAGATGGATCGAACGTTGGCAGTCCATTCAGCAAGAGTTTCGTGCCTTTCTTTGAGAAGGATACACTACAGAGCGAGCATCCAGAGGAGCGGGGCAGAGAGGCTGCCAAAAGTGCACTGGAGACCAATGCGCGATGCAGCTACTGGATCGGCGTTCGCGATCGTGTGCAGAAGCAATTGGTGGTGTGGGACGGTCAAGGCGACAGCAAGATGCACTTCTTACCAGGCATCAGCGGGGCACGCCAAGATGTGGAAGCGGAAAGCAGGCGTCGCAAGGGCATCATTCTGCCTCAGGTGGTCCCCATGGGAACGGTAACGCGCCGTGCGATTGAGAAGACATGGCTTACGGCGTCTAATGCAAAGGGCAATCGCGTGGGCTCAGAGCTGAAATCGATGGTCAAGGCGCCTCCAGGCTGGTCGATCGTGGGTGCCGACGTGGACAGTCAAGAGCTTTGGATCTGCAGCGTGATGGGAGACGCCCAGTTCGGCTTCCACGGCGCCACAGCGGTGGGCTGGATGACGTTGGAGGGCAGCAAGTCGATGGGCACGGATTTGCACAGCAAGACAGCCAGCATCCTAGGAACCAGTCGAAATCAGGCAAAGGTGTTCAACTATTCGCGTATCTATGGCGCAGGTATACGCCATTCATCGCAGCTGCTGTTGAAGGCCACACCGGATATGTCGACAGAGGAGGCGATGCGGAAAGCCAAAGAGCTGTATGCCAGCACCAAGGGAAAGAACACGTACACCAACGAATTCTTCGGAAGACGGTTCTGGTTCGGAGGTACAGAGTCGTACGTGTTCAACAAGCTGGAAGAGATTGCGCTGGGAGAGCAACCCAAGACACCCGCCTTGGACTGTGGCGTGACCGCTGCTCTGACCCGCAAGTATCTTCCCAAGCAGTCTATGCAACAAAGACGCTTTGGAGGAGGACGGTCAAACGGCGGCGGTGGCGTGATCGGCAATGAAGATTACATGCCAAGCAGGATCAACTGGGTGGTGCAATCGAGTGGCGTGGACTATCTTCATCTGCTTATCACCGCCGTGGAATACCTCATCAACGCGTACGGCATCGAAGCCCGATTCATGCTCAGCGTCCACGACGAGGTTCGCTACTTGGCCAAGGATGGGGATGTGGAGCGGTTCACGTTGGCACTCCAGATTGCCAACCTGTGGACGCGGGCCATGTTTGCGCACAAGCTACAGATGGACAGTCTTCCCAGGGCGTCGGTTTCTTCGCACAGGTGGACGTGGACAAAGTGCTGCGAAAGGAGACAGTCGATGCCTGCGTCACGCCCAGCCAACCGGATCCCATCCCGTTTGGCAAGGCGGTGGACATCTATCAGACCCTGTCCGACACCAATGGCGGTTCACTCTTCGTAGACGGACGGCCGATGGCGGAGGAACAGCAGCGCGTTGCAGAGACCATGTTGGCTGCTCCTCTGCCGCCGGGCGAGCAGATTGACGTCTCACTTCCACGTTACAAGCCTTCCAAGCAGCAGCATCGATCTCTTGGCGAGCGAGGTCTTCGATTTCTGCAAGCGCAAGCTTCAGAGGATGTCGGTGAGATCGCAGCTTTGGAAGAACGGGCGCAAAGAAAGGAGCATCGTCAGAAGCCGGCGAGGGGCAATGCACGCCAAGTGGAGCAGACAATGATCCACGACGTCGAAGACTTTGGGGAGACGCAGTGGGAGCAGGTGGACTTCGGAGCAGAGTTGTCCGGATATCCGTCGACAAGCGGTACATCCAATGCGGGCAAGTCGCGAGGACTTCATACGTCCAGCAGGGTGAGATCGTTGCCCCATCATCTCCAAGAGATCATTGATCAATTCCCGCCTAAACCGTTCAAGCTGCATGTTCCGTTCTACAAAACGACGGAACATCGCTATAGGATGCTCTGGCAGATCTATGCAGCTCTGTTGCGTGCTTCAACGCCGACATGGCCATCGATTCGCACCATGGTCGGGCAAAGAATGCGTAGGAATCGATATGTGACCAGTCCAAGGCGGTGCAGGGAGCTCGAGAAGGAGGCTACAAAGATCTTGACCCTTCTACGTACGTCGACGGAGGATAACGAGAATGGCAGTAAGGCGAGAACAGAGCTGAAGAGGATCGGAGAGGTACATCAGCGATTCGTGCACGCCAAAAAGTGGAAGGAGAAGGAAGACAGCATGGTGAAGGAGATGACGGAACGGAAACGTGTGCCAAAATTGACCGGATCGTTGCTCGCACCGACGCTGTACAATCCGCCTTTGCTGCGTTACAAACCCGTGCAGCCCGATCACATCACCATGACGATCTTCAATCGGCGTCGTGCGCGTATACGAAGACAGGAGAGGATGGCGGACTCGCAGGAGCGCATTCGACATCTGGTGTTCGAAGCCCGACTGGGCACGGCGATCAAAAGCGAAAGCTTAAACGCGGACGACGCAGCCCATTGGGTTCAGACCATACAGCAACACGAACGAGCCGCAATGAACGAAGCGATGCGCAAAGAGCATGCCCGTGCCGCCATGGTGTTCAGCGCGTCGATGTTACGTGTGGCAAAGAATGCCAGGCGGGGACGACACAGACACGTACTCCGAGTGCAGCGTGCGCGGTCTAAGCGAGAAGAGGATGTACAATAGATGCTGGTGCATAGATGCATTGCAATGTGTATTTTACGTCAGAGTGACGATGGCCCAAGGCTGATCTCGATATCTCCTTTGGCGTGGCTGACGTCGGAGAGCGTGAGAAGTTTTATTCTGCCTTTGTTCTGCGTGAGAACGAGCGAACAGCTGGACGGCAGATACTCGTCCGCCGTATGGATGACTACGGCCAGGCTTTGGCGTGGCAGCACGACCATCCGACGTGCAGCCCTTCGTATCATCTCACGTTCGCCTGCAGAGTCTCGTTCAAGAAGGCGGCAATGCGCTTGGAGTCATGGTCAGAAATCGAACGCAGTTCCGTGTGAAGACGGCTGGAGACGTCCTGCAGTTGTTTCAATTGGTTCGGTCGGGATGATGCAGCAACGGCAGCGATGCATGCCTCGATCCAAGCGTCCAGGTGTAGCACTGCACGGCCGCCTTCATGTAGGTCAAAGCAGCGTGTCAGGCAGCACTGCTCGTCGTTCGGACGTTCACAGTTGGACCGCGTAAGGGTCAACGTGGACCGCCATGTTCTACAACGGTCCGAACAGAATCGAATCTCTTCCCAATTTCTCCTCCACTTTGCTCGAGGCGTGATCTCACGTCCGCAGCTTCGACATGGCTTGGGACGAAGTGCTTGGACGCTTCCTGCTTCGTTGTCCTCTTCTGTTCTGTCAGCCGCCGCCGTCCGTTCCAGACGCTTAGGCGGCATTCAACAGATGGGTTGTAAATCAGCGGCTGCTGCAGCCAACACGAGACGCTTATCAAATTGCAAATGCATTTCTCGTTTTTTCCCATGGACCAATGGACGTCCCCCTTTGACGCGTCTTCTGTGGCTTTTCAAGATCATGGTTCGATCTTTGACGCGTGCGTTCCGCTGATCAAACAGCAAACATGGATCGCGATCGAACGTGAACGACGTCGACCTTAGCGCTCAATGTAGATCGACCACGATATTATCGACGAAGATAACCGTCACGCTGTGATACCCTCACCTCGTAGCATGTATCGCGCGCACTTATGACCACGGCCGTCGTGATGGTACACGCCGTTTTCGATGGTCGGAATGTGAAAGTGATGTTCGTCGATAAATTTTCCGACCAGACTGACGTGAGAAATTGGTGAGAAACGGGAAGGCGCGTGCGTGAGAGAAATTCAGCAATCGGCAAGGGGGGAGTGGAAGAGTGGACAAATATGCACGAGGTACAGTATGTACACGTTCAGTACGCTACAAACACAACAGACCAACACAAACGTACAGTACGCGCTGTTGGTCAGTCGTGTAGAATACGCGTGTAGTGTTGATGTGTGAAAGCAGGACGTGCATGCCTTCGAACGGCACACGCGCACACACGGATAACGGATGTGAAATGACAACGAAAAATGTGCCTGGTACGCTAGACTACGCTAACTCACGCTCTTGAGGGGGTTGGTGCTTGCAAGGGCAAATCAAAAATGGAAGTGATAAGAATCGACGGGAGGACATGGTCTCTGTCAAAGCCACAGGTACGCAGCGTCGAGGTCCAGTAACCCGGTGTGTATGAGAGTGGGTACGTGTTTAGAGGCGCGATGCAAGGACGGCATTCAAGTGTTTTCTGAGCCTACGTCGTCATCACTGCTCCGAATGCTCGTTGTTGTTCAAAGACAAACATCATCTTTTCTTCTATAGGTCGTGCGTGGGCAGTGCAAGTGAGGGCGGCGCGCATCCACGATCGACGACGGTCACCATGCTGAACAACACGCCCAAGCCGGGCAGGGTCAGCAAGCCCAGACCGCCGGGAGGCAGAAGGTCAAGCGCTCGAACAGACACCAGCACGGCGGCCAGCGGCAGCTCCTCAGCCGAGGGATCCAAGGAATCATCGCCTACGCTCAAGAAGAAGGTGTCGCAGAGTACACTGCTTCCTTCGCCCTCTCTGCATACGCGAAAGGAACAGCTTAGAAGTGCAAGCACGCCGGTCAATGCCACCGTGTTGGCGTCCTCGTTGAAGTTCGAACGGGATCTAGATCTGGATCTGCCGTCCGATCTAACAGCCGCGTTGGAGAACAGCATGCAACGAAGGCCGAAACGCCGTTACGTGAGCGAATCCAACAGAACGTACTCGGAGGGAGCCGGCCATGTCCATATGAAGAGTGCTGTGTCGCCACATCGACAAATCCTGGCATGTATGCGGGAGAATGAGCTATCGCACGAGTCTACAACACATTCAGACGAGATCGAAGAGCTGCAGGAGATCGGTGAATCGACGATGAAACATCGGCCAAGCAATTCGATCGACTCAACGAATACGCAGGCAAGCTCTGAAACCAGCTTCGACGCCGCTTGGGTCGGCGGTCTACCGCGGAAGAACTGGAGAAGTTGCTGTTCGAGTCACGACAGATCATCAAGGACCGCGAACGGGATCTGGGTATTGCCGCAACGATCGGTCAAGCTCTTCTGGAGAAGAACATCAGCCTGCGAAACAGACATGAAGGCATACTCTCGCGCTTCTCAAGCTTGAACAACTTGAGCGCCTTACAGGCTGCCGCCGAAGAAGACCACCATGTCGAGATGGACCCCAACACATCCCTGCCGCATTATACACCACCACAGAGCGACGGCGAGACAGGCGCACAGCTGTCCAGCCATACAAGTATGGATCAAATCACGCCCAGGCCCCAGTACCAACAGGACACTGAGCATCTAATCGATGGCGAAGCAAAAAGCTACTTTCCACAAGAACAAAGCAGTCCTCTGGCCCCTCGCACCTCACACATAAAGCCAATGACGACGATCGGTGGCGGCCACGCTGAGTACGATTCAGAATGCAAGGAGCAGCAACCGTGGGATAGTCCCTCCCGAAAAAGTCACTACGTTCGATCAAATCCGTTTCGCCTGGTGACGGCCTTTCGGACATTGGCCAACACTCCTTCCAGCCCAGCGATACCCATCGTAGGTTAGAGCTGATAAGTATGCAGAATGATGAGCTGCTCGACCAGATCGCACAGCTCCAGCATGAATCGGAGAAAGCGAAGCGCGAAGGTGGCAAACGACAAAAGAAGCTCATCCGAGAGATCGACGGCCTTCGTGCCGAATTGGACGCCGCTGAGTCTCGCAACACAGAGCTGGAACGAAGTGCAGCCGAGCAACGCAACAGTGACGAGCAGGAAAACGATGAAAGCGTCCAGCGTAAGGCGAAACGAAAGATTTGGCGAAGAAGGGGTACATTGCCATGGAAGGCTTTGGCCAACGACCACGGCAGAAACAGTGGTGAAGACTTGTCAGCACAGCAAAGTCCGGGTGCAGCAGGCATCAGTCAAGATCGGGACCTAGATCGTGAGACCACGGAGGATTGTTGTGCTACTTCCCGATATGCAAGGTCCGAATCAGAGCAGTCTGCCGCCTCTCGACACACTCCGCAGACGGAAGCTGAACGCGCGATCGTTGCACAATTGATGGCGAAGGTTCGTGAGTTGGAGGAGATCAACTCGGCGCTGATCGAAGACGCGCACGAGCGTGATGGTCGCATAGGTCGCTTCGTCGAGGACAGTGAACGACTCCGGGATCTCTACGATGCGGCTGAGAGCGAGGTGAACGAATCTTTCTCTGCTGCTGCATCAATGCAGGACCTGCGCTACGTATCTTCACAGCATCGTCAAACGCCTTTCAGTACCTATAGCATCAGTCCGGCCAGCATTTCGCGCAGAGCGGCAGGTAATCGATACCTCATCGAGGGTCGTCGAACGATCCGCGCTGCGATGCGGCCCGAACGATCGCCTGACTCCGTTGAGCCTTCCAAACAGCTCAATGTCGATGATGTTCGATTCGACAGCAGTGCAGAGAACAGTCCCAACTCTGCCCTTGGTGATGTCTCGCCAGCCCGAGCCAGAGAGAGTCTCAGAGCGATGCGTCCGCGTATCCTGCTCACACCTAGCTGCGAAGACCTACAAGCACAGGCCGAATTGGACAGGCAAAGGGCGGCCTCTGCTGCGGCTTCCGCTCATCTAGCCGTTGGCTCAGCCAACAGGTTGCACCTTCACGGCACCCGATCTGACGTCAGTCTCCGCGAGCGTTACATTTGCGAGGACTCGTCAGAGGAGGAAGACGTAGACAACTCTTTCGATACACGATCCGTCCGACGCAGCCTTCGACATCGATCCAGCGAGGGCAACTTCTCTCGTTTGGGCAGTGGCGGACGATCTCCACCC
This sequence comes from Dendrobium chrysotoxum, assembly GCA_019925795.1. Taxonomy (NCBI): domain Eukaryota; kingdom Viridiplantae; phylum Streptophyta; class Magnoliopsida; order Asparagales; family Orchidaceae; genus Dendrobium; species Dendrobium chrysotoxum. The sequence goes on along the minus strand of JAGFBR010000281.1, from coordinate 16,533 downwards.
GTGTCACGCAGAACGTTGAGCTGCGAGCTGAGCGAGGAAGCTGTATCCATCAACTGCCCTCGCCCCCTCTTTCGCCTCGCTCTAAAACAGCAGCGCACGGCATGCACCTTCGTTCAGCCAGCCAGCTGAGCCTGACTGCGCTCAGTGATGGTGGTTCGGACATCGCGGATGTGCAATGGTCTGCCATGTCGGTGAGCGTCAGTAATCAAAGCTTGGTCGACGAACGTATGATGATCCCGTATGCAGACTCAAGTCGAGCGTTGACCGTCCAAGATCAACACTTTGATCGTGACAATGACCTCATCCAGGACGGTTTATGGTACGCATCAGCCGCGCAGGAGATCGTTCCGCGTGGCGCTCTTAGGGATGATATTGCCACGAGCCACGAACACTACGTGCAGCTGGAGAAGATGAGTACCAACCTGCCCGTACACTGGGCTGATGACGAGGACTTGGCAAGCCGATCACAGAGCGTGACGCCCGCCGTTACGGATTGATGGACGAACGCGGCAACGACACAGGTCGAGCCAGCAAAGGGCGCTCGCTGCTCTCTTGGATCAAGCCCAAAGGGTTTGAGACACCGAACAAGGGTAAAGAGCGTGAATCAAACACAGTCACGTCGACGTCCATGCAGATCGAGAGCGTGGAGGATGCTGCACGACGACACGAATTGGAGCACCTGCTTCGCGCTAAACGGAACGCAGCCCTACATGATCGTGTCGTGAACGGTCAAATTACTTTGGACGATGCCCGGCGTCGAGGAGCGTATGACTATGACGAGGATTACGCAAAGTACAGCGGACTGGCCAACTATTCGTTCGAGGCCGAGGTGACGAAGCGTGCGTTTGCGTACAGGAGCATCAAAGCAAGCTCGCCTCGAGACAGATCCAAGAGCCGAAGTCCTGGCCGCGCCCGACGACAAAGCTCGGCTGCGCACGGCGGAACAACGACTGGCGAAGACAAGGAAGAAAAGGAGTACTACGCCGCCCTCACCCTGCGTCAACGTTACAAACCTGCAGTGGTGAAACGACGGATCACGCGGATCAGCAGCGAAACAATCACCTGGGCCTTGGCCTGGGCAACGTTCAGCGTGGTTATGGTCTTGGCCTTCGTCTCTGCCTTTGCCCGCGGACCCAAGCGTCTGCTATACGGACAAGCACAACGGCCGTAAAAGGCCTGCCATGGAAATAGAAATCATGATACACATAGCATCATCATATTGTACATACACACACATGCATACATAGCAACAATCGATTAAAAAGAGCCAGATACAAGTACACAGCGCATGACGTTCCTCAGATGGGCAGTAAAGAAGCACCCCCACGCAGGATCATACTTCCACCGTATCGTAGGGTTGTCACCCCGCCGGGGAAGTATGCTGCCAGATAGGTGAGCAATGCGATGATCTGCACGATTGCCACGATCAGCGTGGGCAGTAGCCACTTTGGTCCGAGGGAGAAGTAGATCGTAAGACCTAAGGAGCTGAAGTAGGCGACGGAGAACGGTAAACGTTCCTTGGACATGATGTGCTTCAGATGGGCTACGGGACCGGAAAGGATTGTAAAGCCAAACATGAACAAAAGACTGCCAAGCGAGAAGGCAAGGGCGAACTTTTGCGGTTTGAACGCCAAGATTGGCGGCGTAAGAAAGATGAACGAGAAGAAGAAGCAGACCGCCGATCCGGCCAGACAGGCCAAAAAGCCAAGAAATCGCTCCCATCTGCTTAGACTCAGATAGGCCTCCTCTTCGTTTGTACGTTCATTGCTGCGAAGCGGTACGTACCCGCTAATGCTATTGCTCAGCGTGGACAGATAGCTGGATGGTCCTGTATTTGTAGGCCTTGAATCGTCGGTTCTGCCCTGAGCCCATCGAAACCCGGAGAGCTGTGATCGGAAGTTGGCCTCGGTTGCATCACCACCTGACATGTTGTGTGCGCGCACACAGTCGGGAAGTGGTGGATGGCGTCCGTCAAGGTTGAGAATCGTTGCCCTGTGCGTCAGGGTTCGTGAAAGAAGTGGCAACGCGTCAAAAGCAACACAAATAATGTTTCCACGTGTGACGTGAAAAAATAAGACGTTCACTTTGTACGCTGGGAGAGCATCATCCCACCTACCCGCATCCGAAGATACCAGGTTCGGTCGTGATTGTGCATTGACGGTCGTCGGTGTATGCTATCGAGATCCTTGATACACGTACGTCAATCGTTGGTCATACGTCGGCAAGCCTTGCTTTACGCTTCACCACTGCTGCCGTTGCAAATCTTGCAAAGATCGACTACGAGCTTCGCACAAGCGCAAGCCAGCCCAACACAAACAAGTCAACGCTTGCAAATCCAACCTCATACGTCCCTGATGTCAAGCCAAACGCAGCCTGTCGATGTCGCTTCGACCAAGTCGCAGTTCGGCGACTGGCCGGCGACAAAGGTTCGTCAGACATTCATGAAGTTCTTCCAAGACCGCGAGCATACATTTGTACCCAGTAGCTCCTGCATTCCTTACGAAGACCCCACACTTCTGTTCGCAAACGCAGGCATGAATCAGTACAAGTCCATCTTCCTTGGTCTGGCCACGGCCGACTCTCCTTTGGGTCAACTTCGACGAGCTGTCAACAGTCAGAAGTGCATTCGTGCCGGCGGCAAGCACAACGACTTGGATGACGTAGGCAAGGATACGTATCACCATACCTTTTTCGAAATGCTTGGAAACTGGAGTTTCGGCGACTACTTCAAGAAGGAGGCGATTCAGATGTCCTGGGACCTCTTGACAAAGGTGTACGGCTTGCCCGCCGATCGTTTGTACGTCACCTACTTCGAAGGCGACCCGAAGAACGGCTTGGAGCCAGACACGGAAGCACGCGACTTCTGGCGTGCCGTGGGTGTGGCCGACGACCATCTGTTGACCGGTGATGCCAAGGACAACTTCTGGGAGATGGGCGCCACGGGCCCTTGTGGTCCCTGTAGCGAAATCCATTACGATCGCATCGGCGGTCGAAATGCCGCCCATCTGGTCAACCAAGACGATCCTGACGTGCTGGAAATCTGGAATAACGTCTTTATGGCCTACAACCGTGAGCCAGACGCTTCGCTCCGGCCCCTGCCCGCCAAGCACATTGACACCGGTATGGGCTTCGAACGCCTGGTGTCCGTTTTGCAGGATAAGCGATCAAATTACGACACCGATGTGTTCCAACCTCTGTTCGCCAAGATCCAGCAACTCACCAATGCACGTCCCTATGCCGGAAAGCTGGGCAAAGAGGACGTGGACGGAATCGACACCGCCTATAGGGTCGTCGCCGACCACGTGCGTACGCTTGCTTTCGCCATGAGTGACGGCGGTGTTCCCGACCGCGATGGCAGAGGCTACGTGCTGCGAAGAATCCTGAGACGTGGAACCCGATATGTCCGAAAGTACTTCCAGGTTCCCATTGGCCACTTCTTCAGCGATCTCTTGCCCACGCTCGTCGAGCAATTGGGTGACTTCTTCCCGGAATTGACCAAGAAGGTCGAAGAGATCAAGCAGATCTTAGATGAAGAAGAGGCCTCATTTGCCCGAACGCTGGACAGAGGCGAGAAGCTGTTCGAACAGTACGCCGCAAAGGCTAAGTCAGAGAGTAAGAAGGAGCTGGACGGTACGGACATATGGCGGTTGTACGACACGTTTGGCTTCCCCGTCGATCTGACCCACATCATGGCAGAAGAGCAGGGCCTAACGGTCAACGAAGCGGACTTCGAAAAGGCACGCTTGGCCAGCTACGAGGCAAGCAAAGCACAGAACAAGAAGGAGGGCAGTGCGCTGCCCAAGCTCGACGTTCACGATCTGGGCCATTTGGAGAAGGAACTCAAGTTGCCCAAGACCAACGACGAGGCCAAATACGGAACGGAGCACGTCAAGGCAAAGCTTTTGGCCATATACCAGAATGGAGCGTTCTTCCAATCGTCCGATTCGCAAAATGTTGACGCAAGCAAGCCTGTGGGTCTCATTCTGGACCAAACCTGCTTTTACGCAGAGTCTGGCGGTCAGGTGGGCGATACAGGCAGCGTGGTGATCGACGGACAGGCAGAGTTCGCTGTGGAAGATACCCAGGTCTTCTCGGGTTACGTCCTGCACGCCGGCTTCTTCAAGTACGGCAGCTTACGTGTTGGGGATGAGGTGGTGGCTGCGTACGACGAAGCGCGTAGGTGGCCCATCCGTAACAATCACACCGGCACCCACATCCTCAACTTTGCCCTGCGTGAGGTGCTCGGTGACCACATCGATCAACGTGGTTCGCTGGTCGCGCCCACCAAGCTTCGTTTCGACTTTAGCAACAAGGCTGGCGTAGCGGTGGGCGATATGGACAAGATCGAAAAGATCTGCAACGGGTGGGTTTCCAAGAACGTTCCTGTGTATGCCAAGGATATGACCTTGGAGCAAGCTCAGAACATTCCCGGAGTGCGTGCCGTGTTCGGTGAAAAGTACCCTGATCCGGTCCGCGTGGTGACGCTGGAGTATTCCGTGGATGAGATCCAACGTGACATCGAGAACCCGCGTTGGCGTACGACCAGCGTCGAGTTCTGCGGTGGCACCCACGTCAAGCTGACAGGAGACATCAAGGCGATTGCCATTCTGGAGGAGGGAGGAATTGCAAAGGGAATTCGTCGTATCACCGCAGTACCGGCGACGAGGCACGTCTGGCCACACAGACGGCCAACGGCTTCCAACAACGACTTGCATCGCTGGAGACAGAGAAGGATTTTGACGTCAAAGATCAGGGCATGAAGCAATTTGGGGTCGAACTTTCGCAATCGGAGATGAGCGTGGTAAGAAAGGCTGAACTGAACGACAGCTATCAAAAGGCTCGAAAGGCCCACGACGGCTTGGCCAAATCACGCGTGGCCGAACAGACAAAGGTGGTCACGGACACCATCACCGCCCACTTTGCTGACAACGCAGAGGCGACCTACATCGTACACCAATTCGACATTGGCGCAAACTCCAAGGCGCTACAGGCAGGTGCCGCGCTGCTGAAGAAGATGGACAAGGCCGGTTATCTGTTCTCGGCCGCCGTCGATGAATCGGCGGGCAAAGGCGCCGATGGTGTCAATCCGCGCGGCAAGGTTGTCCACGTCAACTTTGTGCCCAAGCGTGACATCGAGCTGGGTTTGGACGGCCGTCAATGGGCGGAGCTGGTAGGCAGCAGCATCGGTGGAAAGAGCGGTGGAAAGTCGGAGGGCGCGCAGGGCGTTGGCACCGAATGCGGTGGCGCCGTAGACGATGCCGTGCTGGCCGCCAAGCGCTTCTACGAGGAGCGTACCGTACGTAGCTCGCTGCCGGGACAGGGCCAGAAATTAGACGCCGGACCTGCGTAGATGTTAAAATGATCGATCTGTACAGCATGGGTATATACATTATCATCACACATCTTGACCGGCAAAATGTTGGTGGTTCATAATAGGCGTTGAGCGTGGGCGGTGGTCATTGGATCGCTTCGTTCGTCGACGGGCGAGGGTATTTGTAATTTGATGGTATGCAGAGGTTGACCGGACGGCCAGGCGTTACTGTTGAGCGTGGAGGAAGACGTTTGGCCAAGCGGTTCTCGACGTCGATCGGCCAGCTTGTCTACAGAACGGACCGGCGATTCGGTGCTGCGACTGCGTTGCAATTCGACAGAGCGTCTGGCAGACGAGACCATCGAGTCAACCGAGGAGTGGGGCGCAATGTGATCGGCGGACAATATGCTGGCCGGTTTGGGTCGATGGTGACGTCGTAAATCCTCGTCGAAGCGAAGATCGTGGGAGAAAGTGCTGGCTGGCCTTACGACGTTGTCGGCCGAGGTACGCGAAGTCGATAGATCTGCGCTGGCTGCCTCCGATGTCACCTGTGGCGGCAAAGGCGTACTTGGCGGCATGGGACCTGACAGAAGACGAGAACGGACACGGGTACGTGATCGTCCACGATTGGCCAACGGACTCTTTGCCGTCGACGAGCCGGTCACCCTCACGAACGAAGCCGGTCCGGGCTCTGTAGAACTCCATGATCCGCCTCGATTGGTTTTGAGATGAAGCTGATCGCTCTTGTACGTGGGTGAGGAGAGAACAGAGGAGGGGGAAGACAGGACACTGGTGGGCTCTCGCGGACTGCTGCAGATGGTGGTAGACGTGTGCTGGAGATCGTCGGAGCGCGGACTTTGAGGACCGGTGTCCAGCGATGGCATCGAGTCCATACTCGGAAATCCAAGCGGAGAGACACTCCGGCTGATGTTTGCGCGCGAAACGCGAATGGGAACGCTTAAAGCACCACCAGAGTTGCTCTCTTGACTCAGGACCGATTGCGGCCGCGAGGACGTGGATGTGGTACTGTTCTGACGTTCGATGCCCGCACTGGAAGGCGCTCGACTCATGCCTGTCCATTCGTGTGCCCATCCGGTCAGCCAACCGGACGATGACACGGCAGGCGAACGGCTCTCGCTTGGATTGACGTCCAATGCGCCATTGTCAACGGGCAGAGGAGCAGTGGGATGCTTGGTGGTGTCTGGAGTTGGAACATCAGCAAGCGAAGCTTTTGAGGAGCTTCCATACCCGCTCAGCACGCCGAGCAAGGACCAGGATTCGGACGCAGACTTTCTGCGATGATTACCGTCGGAAATCGGCTCTCCGTCTTCGTTCGTCGCAACCGAAATTGCGCTTGAGATATTCCTGGTGAGAAGCGGGCGAGAAGAGATGGATGACCGACTATCGCTGCGACGCCGGGCGTACCACGGACGACGATTTGCGGTCGAATGAGCAAATCGTTTGACAGAGACATGGTGCGCTTATGATACGTGGCCAAATCGTTTACAGGCTCTTGAACCAGATCTTGACTGTTTGAGCGACCAGCAAGCAATGAAGGACGTGATTGGAAAGAGTCGACCGTCTGGCTTGCGGGCAGACCTGGTTGCTTGAAACTTGACGTTGACGCAAACGTCGTGGTCTTTGCTGCCGCAGGTATATGTACCGCGTGAGTTGCTGTGATGCTCTTGTCCGTGGCCAAGAACGTACCTGTAGGCAGTGACGCTCGACGTGAACGGTCATGCTGCTGTTCGCTCGATCTGCTTTCCAACATGGTGGATGCCGGCGTTTGCACCTTCGCAAGCTTTGTTTCCCTCTCCTTAGCCCTCTGCATAAGGTCAATGGGTCTGAGCTCAGATACTGCGCTACGGCTTCAAACATGGTCAACGCCCATGCGTGCTTGGCCGATGTTGCATCACTGACACCGAACAAGCGCGTGTAGTACAGCATACTCATCACCTTACGCGGCGAGACGCGGATCAAGACAAAGGCAAGGAGCGGTATGAGCTCATCGGCACCCAACGAAGACGTGGCGTTTGCTCTTTCATTGTTGTCCGTGTGTCTTGCCCGTTCCGTTCGTGAAGGAGCGCAACCGATGCCGTCCAGCGTCATTTGCATCACGTCGAGCACGTCCAAGGGAGTACGAAGACGGTGTCGTAGAGCCTTGAACAGTGCCATGTTCGACGGATCCATCGACTCAGAGCAGCCATTTCGCGTAACTCTGTAACAGACTTGTTTCTCAGGGACCAGTCAAGGTCTTCTTCTGGCTCTCCAAGCCCGCGCAGTATATTCTGCGAAGCGTGAAGAGTCGATGCGTTTACCTCGACGTTCTGTGTAAGTCCAAGATCGGCGAGTGATACGTCGTGGTCGTGGTACGTGGCGAGAATGAAATCGAGCTTGTTATCGGCATCTCCTTGTAGCGATCTGATGGACATGTAAATCTTGCTGTGACAATGGCCGAGCACAACATTTTCGAAGACAGCCAACAATCGTGACCTGCCTTCGTTGCCGAGCCATCTAGATAGCTCAAGATCTGCGCTGCAATCTTCGCTCTTCCGCGCTTCTTCGACAAAGGCGTGCCACGATCGGGCAAGGATACCCCGGCGTATCCTAGATGCGTTGTAGGAGTCGAAGCCAGGAACGTAGACGTAGGCCTTTGTGAAGTCTGAAGAGTTCTTTTTGAGGATCTGTAGAGCGACTCGAAAAGCCGGTCTCAGGCACGAGAGGCTTGCTGGAGGATCCAAGAGAAGAAGATAGTCAGAAAGGAAGTTGCGTGTTGCATCGACGTGAAACCTCGGCCCTAGTATAGCTTTGCTTCCATTCGTCAAGCCAGGAAATGCCAAAGAATTTTCTGAATGTCCTTCAGGACGAGATGGCGCACTAATCTGTCGTTCAGTAACCGTACCCTTCGAACTTGCATCAGAAGCTGGCCCTTTCGATCTCCTGCGTTGCAGCGAATCGGCGTCTGCGGCCAACAAACCATCAATCAGCAGAACGCGAATTTTGCGTCGTTCTCGTTTCTTCGAAGAGGATATCGTGCTCTGTGAACGAAAGACAATTGTTTCACTCAATACTGTAAAAGTCTTGTCTTCTTGCACTTCCTTACGCTTCCCTTCGACCTGCCGCTTTAACACAACGGACACACTTCGTGCCTCTGGCTGCAGGGTTGCGATCGCACGTACTTGCTTCCACGCCGATGCTTCGACCTGTAAGAAGCTGGAGGAGCGTCTGACGGACTGGTAGCGGTCCTTGAACAAGGTGGAAGGGATAAATGCATACAACGACATGTATGCTTCTAGCGCCAGTATCGACCGATCCTGCAAAGTGTCCAGTGACCTTGCGGAGGGAACAAGTACTATCTTGACATCATCGTGCGAGCTGATCACATCGAGATGGTCCAACATCGCTTTGTAAAAGTCATTGTTCTGCACGTCCTCTTCATCGTCATCGGAGCTGCTCGAGAGTGTCATTGTGGTCGGCAGTCCGGCCTCACTGATAAGAAGGCTTCCGAACTGGTCTATTGCGACGCCCAAGCTGTCTGATACCGACAAAGAGCGAGCGACTTGCTCAGGCACGGGCATATATCGGTCCACCTTGTTCTCCCTAGATGCGCTGTGATTGCTCGCTGTACGAGATAGCTGCACGTGCGATTGATGGCTCGGCAATACGCTGGAAGCAGACGAGAAGGAACCGCGATGTACAGGCGTGACCGACGGCGAGTTCAGACTGCTGACGGTTAGAAATTGTCTGTCATTATCGCTGGCCTGCCGAGTCATAGAAGTTGCATTAGGCTTGGAGGAGATCTGCTCCTGCATCGCTCTATTGCGCCCATCTGGGGCGGCGGATTGCCTGTTCAGCTTCTTACGAAACAGCTTCTGTAATGCACTGGCCATTATGTATGCGTGGTATGTGTGAATCAAGCCAGCCAACACGATGTCATGGCGACCAGACTAAGTCGTTAGGTATGACGAGCTCTGCTCAATACGATCGACGGACAGTTGCTTCGAGTCGCCCTAGTGTATCATAGCGTACATCGCAGTGACCGTAATCTTCTTCTTGTGGAAGGACGCTTGATGCAGGCCGTTGCAAGATGACCCGATGGTCAGGTAACGATCTATGACGAAGTGATGCTGGTGTGTGTATGCAGGTTGTGTTGTTCTTTTGCAAACTGATACGCGCTAAACTCTATTTGCGGTGTGCGGCACGCGCCTACGATATTAGACCACTTCAGCCCAACTCTAGATCTCTTTCGCCAAGCACGTAGCGTCAGCCCAGAGTGGGACCACAGCATGTCGGCGGCTGACGAATAGCATAGCGGTCATAATTGGCATTGCATTGGGGCTAAGAGATGAAGTCCTCGACCCGTCTGAAGCAAGTACGACTTCTCTCCGCAAAAATTGCTATCACGACGTAAAAAGCTGCCTAATCAACGGTCTGTGATGCTTCGTGAAAGCTTTAGCTACATTGGCCTGTCCGTCACTTCCCCACGATAGACTTCATGGCCTCTTAAAGATTAGGGGGGTGACACCAGCTATTTAGGAGATTATGTTGCGAAGACGATACAACATGTGCATCAGACCAATTTTGTCAAAGACCCCTCATTTGCCAAATGCATAGACATTAGGCATAGATCTTCTGGAAGCTGCTTAAATTGACGGCAATGACTGTCATCGTCTTGAAGTCCATGTGGCGTCATTTAGCCGTCATCCGAGGTGATGTTGCATGCCGACGTTCGATCACGATGATACAAGGAAAGCCGGAATCTCGGGAGTCCGTGCATAGAAGATACGCGCCTCTCATCAACAATCGGGAGTGCTGAGCAATACACCTTCCTGCCACATTAGACGTGACTCGAATAGAATGCGGTGACGTTGCTTGCCATGATGACCGCGGTGGAGGCATTCGTAGAGAGGTTGCAGGCGATCGGAGAAGAAGAAGAGGCAGAGGATCAGGAAAAGATACGCTTCGATCGTGAAGCGGCTTTGGCGGTAGCTGACGAATTGACCGCCCTTCAGGCCATCTACGGCGATGACCGCGTAGCCCTACTGGCCACACGAAGATCGGCTAATGGTGCGGTGGTATCCAGCATGATTGAACAAGATGCTTCGAGCGACAAGGTGGACGCTCTAATCAAGCTCTGGTCGCCTTTCGACCCGATCCGACTGGCGATCAGCATCGATACACAGCTGTCGGAAGAGCAGGTGGGCGCTGAGCCTGTGCGTCTATCGGCCGTTCTTCCTCCGTCCTATCCATACGGGACGAGTGCTCCGCAATTACAGATTCTCAGCCGTTACGTAGGTCCGTACGGCGTAGACCATGCGCTCTTCGGCCAGATCGTCCGCATCTTCATGAGCGGAAATACGTCAAAGGCACATTTACATACCGCCTTCGTCACAGGCCAGGTGGCGCTGTTTGACGGTGTAGAGAAGGCACGGGATATCATCAATGCATGGCTACAGGAGCATAGGTCGTCTACGACTATTTACAAGTCAAATCAGCATACAATTCCGGAAGATGAAGGCATGGAAGAGCACAATGAAAGTGACATCGACTTGACACGGCTTGCAATCACAGACTCTTCAGCCAAATCGCAGGTCAAGCTGTTCACCGCTGAATCCATCACGGAACGCAAGAGCGTATTCATGGGTCATGCCGCCGTTCTTCACGATCCCGCCGAGGTGGAGAAAATTATTGATCAGCTGCTTCAGGATAGACGAATCGCACGAGCTACCCATCCTGCCATCTTTGCCTGGTGTGTACGTACCTCCGACGGCGTCTTGCACAGAGACTGCGACGACGACGGCGAAGCAGCCGCTGGCGGTCGACTGGCACATCTGCTAGACCTTCTTCGTATTGAGAACGTCATTGTCATCGTTACCCGTTGGTATGGCGGCGTACTGTTAGGTCCTGACAGATTCAAATACATCAATCGAGCTGCCCGCGATGCGCTTGAATTGGCCAACCTCATCGATAAATCAGGGCCGGCTGTCGACCCGAACAGCAAGCAACCGGCCAACGGAAAAACTCGCAGGGCGGCGTAGGCACGTCGTGTGATCCCCATCGACATGTACAGTACCAAAATGCATCCGATTGTGCTATCATGATGTGTATTGCAAACAAAAGTATGAAGTGGATAGGTGGATCAATTGCGGATACGGATTCCGCGATCCTGTACAGCCGTCGCAATTCGTCCTGTACGGCCGGAACGGTCTATGTGGTCCAAGCCCAACACATCGTCGGGCATAAACTTGTGATCGTACAGAACGTCGCTGTCCTCCAGGTACGACGGCTGCTTGTACGTGCTGGACTGGACCAGTGCAAAGCGGAATTTGGCAAAGTCTTTCTCGGGCACGGCCAGGCGAGCCTGTAGACGGTCCTTGGTCTCGCTGAAGCGCTCGTCCGGCTTGATGACAAACTTGAACGGTACGCCGTGCGTACGATTGGCATCCTTGCTGAAGTGGAACACGTTGACGATCTTATCGTCATCACGCGCCTGCAACTCCTCGACGGGCACCTCTTCGCCGAACAGGTCGGTCAATTCGCTGATATTTCCGATCATCTCTCCACCGTTGAATTCGCGTTGCTGTCGACCATTGCCCACCACTTCAAAGATGCGAATCTTCCGCGAGCCAGAAGCGGATAGCTCGACTGTCTTTGAAAGTTGCTCGATTACATCGTTGATGTTGCACGTCTTGGGCAGCAGGAACGATTGTGCGGCCTCCTCATGATTATGGGCTCCCATCCACCAGATCTTCAGGCTTCGCTTTGTCTCCAGCTCGACGATAGACACGTCTAGCTTCTCGTAGTACAACAAAGAAGCCTGTCCTTGAATGTAGCTTGGCGATACGATCTCGTTCACAGTCTGATTCGCCGTGCGTTTCAGTACGGTCTTCGGCGTGCCGTTGGGTCCGTTGGCCGTCGTAAAGCGCAGTTTCATCGGATCGTGCTTCAGTCGTTCGCCGAACTTGGCTGCCATCATGTCGTACGTCATCTTCTTGCTCAGCGTAATCTCGAATTCGCCCTTGTAATCCACGTCGTCGAAGCGAGGCTTGAACAAAACCTTGATTTGGTTCTGCAAAAAGTCGTAGAATTGAATCGGATTCGAGTAGAGCGATTGCGTCTCGTAGTCGTGGGCATCTTTTTCAGAGATTTCCGCCTGGAAGCAGATCACATCGCCATCCTGAATTTCGCTTTGCTGGAAAGTCGCTTTGAGCTTCATCTGCTCAATCATGCCTGGCTTGATCTCCTCGTAGAGACGGACATGTACGGTCGGTGGCCAAAGCATCATTTGGTTGATGGTGGGGATCAAATCGGACACCTTCATGTTCTTGTGCACGTACACCGGCCCCATACCCGTCAAGGATTGTCTGGAAACATCGAAGTACTTGAGGAAGATCATAATGGGCGTCTGCGTCTTGTCAAAGTCAGACTTGGGGTCCACGACTTCGAGGTAGAGGCGCAGATCGTTCTGCCGTGATGCCATCCTGTCTCTGACCGTCTCGAGAGTTAGGCTGGGGTCATTTTCAGGAACGACCGTGTCTGGTCTAACGGTTTTGTTCTGTCGGTTGACCAACACCCACAATCGCACAGCCGAGTCGTCCAAACCGAACTGCTGCGCTAGTTTGCTCTTAAATACGAGGTAGGTCTCGCTCTTGAGCATGCGGAAAGACGGCAATTCGGAAGCAGGTAAGTTTCTCTCTTCAAATGTGGCCAGATCAAAACCTTGATGCGCTTTAAAGGTGTCATCGGTGATCACTTTGACGGTCAAGTATAGATGCTGTTCCTCTCGCTCTCGTTTTCTCGCCTCCATCTGTAGGCGCTCTTGTTCTAGCCGCTCTCGTAGATGGGGTGGGGTGTCCTCGATCGTAAAGGGTTTTAGGATCTGGTCCGCTTCGCAGTCCCGTACGTAGACCAACATGTAAGCATTGGTGAATCGCTTCATCGCACGAACGGGGGCACGGGCTACTCCACCAAGATGTCCGTTAGGAATCTCGCCACCGAAGTTGTCTTCCAGTACCTCCTTGTCAGTGACGGGTGTGACGCGGTCATCGTCAAATTTGAACCACTTGCCGTCGCGCTCGGGCTTCAGAAGGGCAAAGTAGTGACCGCCGTGTAGGTCGCCGGAATGTACGAGGACGCCGTGCAGTTGATACTTCCAATCTTCGTCTTTGTGCGAAGACTCTTTATCGACGTAGGAAGCGAGATCGATGCTCAGCGGGAACTCATGACGATCGTTAATTTTGACCATCGAGTCTTTCTCTATGTCGTATTCGAAACGCTTCAGCTGCAGGTGCAGGACGGGTGGGAAACGTTCGAAGATGACACCTTTCTTTGCGTCTTGCAACCCGTATCCCTCCGCTTGGTACTTGTTGTCTCCGTCAAGCATTTCCACCTCAATATAATCCCGGAAGGAGTCCTCTAGATTGGCCATACCTTTGACGTTTAGTTGGATATCGTAAAAGTCTTCCAATCGCGATGATTCGTAATCGACGTTGACGCAGCGAAGGTAGCTCTTCATCTTTCCAACGAACAACTTTGTGATCGCACCGTCGGCCACCGTGCCCTTCATCTTCGTCTCGAGCTTCTCCTGCAGGACGCGATTGAACTCTTGGACATCATGTTGCAGGAAAGAGTCTAGAGACTTCCATCCGAACGACTTTGTTAGCTCGTTGGTTCCGACAGGCTGATCGGACGTCTGCAGGAGGTAGAAGACGCGCTGCAGTGCGAGGGCCACACTCTCTGATGGTATCTCGTTTTCCGTAGGATCTGATATACCGCTCTCCGGAAGTAATGTGTGGAATAAAGAGATTGAAGGAGCGAGTTCATATAACACGTGGCACCTTGATTCTTCAGACCAACGTACCCGGTCTCCTTTTGGAGTCGTAGTTGATGAAGTTGTGCCATAGAACGCGGTGGGATCCTTCAGTACTCGCACGTAAGCCGATACGCGAGCGCATTCCTTTTCGATAATCGGTCGCGCTCGTCCCTCTGTTGCCGTGCTGAGCTTGCGCAGCTCGTTGAAGCGGGTGAAGCCCCAATCCATCTCCTCTGCGGTGAAACGATGATGTGCCTGGCTGGAGGAGGATATGCTGGGATCGGATGGGTTAGAGATGACCAAAGCGAATTGCGCACAGACGTGCCAACCTTCTGGACTGCCCTTCGGGTCTGCGTAATCTAGATAGACGGAGACCATGTCATTGGGCTGACCGTTGGAGTTGCCAAAGGGAAATAGAAGGATGCGCCATCGATGACCCCCGCATTCGAATTCAGGACCTGTGATACGCTTTTCCAACGTGCCCCAATTCGTGATATCCCAATGGAGCACCTTAAAATCCTCCTCTTCTTGACCCAGATCGGCCAGGTGCTTAGCAGCAAATGCACGCTCGTCCAGCACCGAGACCGGCTCATCGATCTCCATGGCAGCTTCCTCCGCCATATTGACGCCGGTCGTAGAGGGATCGAGATGCGGATCCATAGCGTTCATCGACGGGTGGTGGGCTATGGTACAGCAGTCCAAGCGTCACGAGCAACCTGCGCAATGCCGTTTGATCCTTCTGTCAAGTCTGTCGTCAAGATGTGATCCGATTTTCGACGCGCCTCAACGCTGTGTGACTACCACTGCTACGCTCGCGACCTCTATGACCGCCACTGCTTTGCGCGGCTTGATGGTCAAGACTCAAGGCTTACCGTCACACTTCTTCACCGACTGCCACTCGAGAAAAGAGCGTCGCGTGCGCTTCAGTTCACTCCAGTCCTTTTTTCCGGCTCTTGTACTGTGCACGTCCACTACGATTGCGCTACACGGCTGCTGCCACGAAGAAAGTCTGATAGATATCTTAGAAGTGAACGGTGCGCGCGTATACCACTTGATTGATTAGAACGAGCTCACTGCGTATAATAACGATCGCTTCAAAAGGGCTCAGCCAATTACAACTATATTTCAGCTAGCACGCGCGCGCGGGCCATGCGAGCCACAGCGTACCGTACTGGCTCTCGTCAAGGGTTCTACCTTCCGTGCATATGTAAGCAGGAACGGTGACGTCCACGAACACAACGGGACATCTGTTGCTAGTACGAGGAACAGTCATTGATGTCGCTAGTATCAATCGTAAATCACTAGGTTTGGGATGCCGAAATTTGTCATTCTGCATGCTTGTCCTGCTTACGCATAAGCAAATCGAGCGGACATAAAAGACGTTGATTGCGCTCGAGTCAATCACTCAATCGCGCTAATGGGCGACGGACTTAAAGGTCGGAGGAAAAGTATATAATGCGGGGAAGCCGAGGAATTCATCCCACCTCATTCGCTGCCCGTTGTACGACGAACGCCCAGCATGTCTGCGTTTCCTTCGAGCAAGACTGCCGTACCTCTGGCCTTTGGCGCCATGACCGTGGGCGAGGCAGGCAAATCGGGTGTGCGTATCACCGATATGACGCTCTTCCAGAACATCCTCGATCTGCTCAAGAAGCACGGTGTGGACGAGATTGACTCTGCCCGCGTATACGGAGATGGCAGCAGTGAGAGTGTATTAGGAGCCATCAAAGCGGAGCAGCAAGGTTTCAAGATCGCAACGAAGAATTTTCCCAATCGGAGCTTTTCCCCGATCAGGCCAACATGAAGTACGATCACAGCCCACACGGGGTTCAACAAGCTTTGGGCGAGTCATTGGACGCTCTAAGAACGGATTGCGTCGATCTGTACTACCTACATGCGCCCGATCGTAAGAACAACTTTCACGACACACTTCAAGCCATCGATCAGCAATATCGTCAGGGCAAATTCAAGCGCTTCGGAATCTCCAACTATACAGCGGACGAGACAGAGGAGCTACTACGAATCTGCAAGGAGAACGGATACGTGAAGCCGACAGTGTATCAAGGGCTATACAACGTCGTGATACGTACGGCGGAGGGACCTCTGTTGCCCGTTCTTAGGAAACATAAGATCTCTTATTACATCTACAACCCTCTCGGCGGTGGGTTTTTCACCGGCTCCATCAAGCGTGACAGCGTAGAGCAGGCCGCACGGCAAGCTACCGAGCAGGATCCCAACGCCCATCTTGAATCTGGTTCGCGCTTCGACAAGTCCACCGGTCAGGGAAAGATGTATCGCAAACGATACTTCCACGACTCCGTCTTTGACGCCTCTGGATGAGATCCAAAATTTGGCAAAGCAACATTCGATGACGATGAACGAGATCGCCCTACGATGGTGCGTACACCAC
>JAGFBR010000280.1:0-26951 GCA_019925795.1 Dendrobium chrysotoxum | reverse complement strand
CTCCGGCTTTCACTGAAAAGATCCTATCAATAGATAGATTCTCATCCCTGGCCCTGAAAGGTGACACCGCCCCCCTTGCCCGGCTTTCCCCATCGAAGTCGAATTCCCATTCCAGCCGTCCTGTTCGCTATCCGAGTGAGTCCCAGTCTGGGAGAAGGGGCCCGTCTTTTCAGAGAGGTCCGAAGATTCATTTCAAAAAACAGGAATGTCAGAGCATTAGTCCGCATGTCCCTAACTACCTTGTTCCTTATTGAATTGCTTCTTTTTCTTAGTGTGGCATCTTTTTGTTTCGCTGTCCACTGGTGATATTATCATATCTATATGTAGATAGAGAAAGAGGCTAAGCTAAGCCTACGTAACGCTATGGGAACAGCTTTTTTATGTCCGCTTTCAGCTATAGCTATAGATGCGCTACCTTGTGAAAGTGAAAGAAAACATCATATGTAAGTAAGTAGCATCTAGAATAGAAATCCAGAGCAGCTAAGAAAGAAAATCGAGTAGCTTTGCGGGCCGGTCGTCATTGCACACTAGCTGTCAGTGGGGGTAAGAAGGTTCCGTTGGTGTCTCAGTCTCAGTGCGACCTTGCTTGGTCAACAAGGGATGTCCCCCCCCCATCAATAATACTCTGAAATGATCTTCTTTCTATACGATACGATATTGAAAATCTCTTTCCGTATATATGATTGAGAAAAAGATTTCCGTATATAACAAGTATGCTATGAATCAAGTTTGTTGTTTGTTTACGATAAGCCAGCGCCCAATAGAGCCTAGCCCGGACGGACCAAAATGGTCTAGCGAAGCCGGTCCCCGCTTGGTGTAAGTACTTCTCGAACTTGATTGAAAGCAGCACAGCTTTTCAGGAGAGAATCATTGAAAATCTCTCTTTCTTTTCTTTATCGACTAAAGATTCATTGTATACTTTTTCTACACACAGAAAAGAGAGATTGGGTGGGTGTTCAGTCGAGCTACTTTCTTTCTTTTCATGGTAGAATAGGTTAAGAAGGGCAATGTCACTTGTCAAGCTCTTTTGTCTTTGAAGCTACAGCTGCCTTTCAATCAAAAGCTGCTACTTGCTATTAGCTTCTTTACTTTTGTCTGATGGAGGCATGAACTAGATATATGGTATCGAGAATTTCGATACCTTTGCTCCTGTTGCCATATCCGCGTTTCCATTGCAGTCAACAAACACTGGCCTCTTCACCATAGGAATTTCCTCCTTTCCCTTTAGTACGCTAGCCTGTAGAGAACTTCAGTAGGACCGTAGCATCAATGCACCTTTTCGTCGTCGATACTTATTTACGTTGTATGATGAGATACCGTAGTTGGCTTCTGTTAGCACGAGAGATAGATATGAACAAGGATAGGTGAATTTTGATTGGATACTCACCATTACGCTGTCAACTTGAATATTTGCTCAGCCAGCCTTCCAACCCGAGTTCCGACTTCACTTTCAGTAGTCTCGTTACGCAACGAGTGAACGATCTTGCCCCTGTCTTTCAGCCAGTCTGTCTACAACAGGGGATTCATACAGTCAGTTTGAAGTCAGCCTATACCTATAAGGACTGAGTTCACGCCCCTTTCAAGCAGGCATTGGGGCAGTCAGTCCGTTTTTTTTAGATTACCGAACGGGGGTCTCTATCGGATGTAATTAGTCTTCTATCTGGTAGGGTGGCTTGCGGTTAGTATTCTGTTTCTCTATATGCTTCTAATTGTGAACTTTTCTAGGGCTGTGTGCCAGTACTAAATTGAATATCTCAGCTGATCTTTCAGTCGGGAGACACAGTGTATCTTAATATAGGGCGACCCGGATGCAAGTCACTTCCGGGGGTTGTTATCGGGTGTCGATCTCGTTTGGGTGATAAGCCCACAAAGCTTGATCACTTATACCCTTAAACGAGATAATGGGTTTGTAAGTGGTTATTGAGAATTTGAGTGAGAATCGCAATGATAGCGACATTCAGTTGTGTTGTCTTTGTGTATTGTAACTTGGTTTTGTCAACTAATTTGTTCACTTTTCTTAGACAGTCACTCTGTTTCTCATACAGACTGTTGACTGTGAATTATCAATTTTGTCATAATGAGTATCATAATGTTTCTTCTTAAGAGAATCTTCTGTTTGTTTTGGAAAAGTCTAGCTTCATAGATTAAGGCGAACTTCAAAGTACCCCGATGGAAACATTGTTGGATCAAGAATCGGCTAAGACTGGTATAGTCTAGTTGATTTGACCTGACCCTCCACTAGATATAGAAAGAGAAAAGAGATCTTTGCCTTTGTCTAGTATACGGGTGAATGGTTTTGAAGTAAATTCTAAAAGACTCTTGCACATCTTTCGTGAGAGAGGGATGCTAAGAACAAATGAACATAAACTGGAACGCCTCCTCGAAACTACAGGGATGCTGGCTAGGACTGGGTCAATGGGATCTGATTCAAAAGCTTCCGCCTCTTACGCTGATCCACTGGATGCTGCTGAAACTCCCTTTGTAGGTCGACTTCAATTCTTCTGCCTTCCTCGCTTCTGCTCTACCCGCCTCTGGTTGACTGTTGAAACGATGTAGAGATGGTGGTGTTGCTCTGCTGTTCGCGTACGTAGCGCGCTCGCTTTGTTCGTGTGCGGCGGTCTGTGCTGGCTGAGCAGTTTCTCATTCTGCTCCTGTGGTGCTGCAGCGTAGCGTGGTGGATTACGGGGATGAAAGTCCTAGATCTTGCCGCTCATCTGACACTGAAAGGCAAAAGAGTACTGGCGGGACTCCCGTTCGGTCTAAGCCTCCTCGCCTATCGGAGAGACAGTAGCTACAGAGGGAACATGAAGAGTACCTGCGTGACCCAGATGGCTAAAGGATGACTGAGGACTCAAGGAGAAAAATTAGAGCTGGCATTCAGGCCTTTAAAGATAGCACTCCTATACTACGTATATGAGAGTGTTTACAGCAAGTCCATTGCAGCTGCTTACAAGGTTCAACCACTTTGGAAGCTACAGTCTTGATATCTTACAAGTGGATGGCGATGCTGCTCATTTAGCTCAGCTCATTGTGATGACCAGGTCCAAGTCTGATACATCAACAGCTCAACTGGGCAAAGAGTGCTCTGAGAGCTATAGACGCTTGGGTCCGGACCCAGATGTCTCTCAGCTGAAGGCTGTGAAAGTCCCACGCCATCGGAAGAAGATCGATAGTGATCTCGACGAGCCTGACAGAAAAGAATCCAAGACCGAGAAAGCTACCTTGAAGTTCCAGGCATCATCCATCCCTAGCCAGAGGCCCTCTGACCAGAAGCCGGAGTCGGCTTCTGCTACAACAAGACAAGGTGACATGGAAATTGAGATAAGGGACGGAGAAGCTTTCTCGCTCCTACCAGGAATGATAGTGGCGATGTGCAGCAAGCATGTGAATTGTCATCAGATTCCAGTAAATCAGAGTCAAAAGATAGTACTTGAAGTGACGAAGAGAGCTTGGCGTCAACCGAGTCAGAAAAAATTTCCAGTGGACTCTTGGGAAATTTGCAAGAGCTGCACCTCTCATATGAAGTCTCCATCAGGGTTCTCTCATGGACGATCTATCCATGGTCATTGGGATGGATTGAATCAGGAGCACATTGACAAGATGCTGATGTTTATGATGACCGCCTACAATGCGTACATCGCGGGAGGACAGAGTCTACTGCAGGCATACGTACTGATTACACAGGGATTCAATGGCATCTTGCAAGGATGGTGGGCGCCCCGTTAAGTAAGATGGGAGCCAAGACAAAGCTAAAAAAGCTTTCTGAAACGGTAACCCTGATCTAGACACAGTAGGATCAACAAATCTAATGTGCGTACAAGCATCTTTTTGCTTTTTCAAAAGAACGTACAAGATCTTCCTGAAGGCACCAAGTTACTCTTACTTTCACTGTGAAAACCGAACTATCCACTTTTACAGCCTTCCTGCTTTCAAGAGTAGACGAGTACATACGATATTGGAAAGCCCTAAAACTAGATAGGAACTAGACCATAGCCCCTACCTGCTCATGGGCAAACCGTGATGATAGCGGGAGAGGGTGGGATGGAACTTTCTTTGGATAGAAGGAGGGGTAAGAGAGAAGGTTTCCTAAATTTCGTTTTTCACTCTACTGACCCCACTCGGAGATGTAGCTCGAGCTAAGCAAAGATAGGTTTTTTTCTAGACAAAACATTCTAGACAAAACAGCTACTCTTTTTCTTTCTAAAGTAAGCGCTCAAATCTCATTTCAGTTTTGAAAAGTGGAAAGTAGGGTCAACGCAATTTAGAATGGAGTTTCAATTGACGCCTAACCCTAAAACCTTAACCCGAAGAATTCTGAGAATTTCTCAAGGCAGGTAACCTATTCTCCTGTAGCCCGATGAAAACAAGGAATGAGCGTAGGAGCGAATTTCTCTTTCTCCAAAAATCGGTGAAGGCAGCTTTGAAGCCATTTTTTAGGCAGAGATTTTGTCATCTCTCAGCAGAGCAAATTCACGATGCGTAAGCCTGCGGCCCTTGCATCCATCCAGGATCAGAGAATGCATGATCCTCTGAACCCGGAACTCATTCTGCGGGTGCGGGAGAAGGCTCAATGTGGTATCTATAAGAAGCTGATTCATGCTAAGGCATTAGAAAAAATTGGTTGCACCTGGGTGACAGTGGTACTAGATTCTTTCACTTGGCTGTTCATAGCAGAGCTTCTATGAATTCGATTACGGAGATTGAGATGACAAATGGGTGCACCACTTCTGATCAATTAGAGACGATGCTATCAAAGACTTACTTCATACTTCAGGGATCTCCTTAATAGCACCAACATCGACTTTCAATGTCCGTGTGGAATTTAGTTTGATGTGTAGCGAGTCGGGAGTCTACGAAGGGAGATCTAGCCGCAAAAGGCGCTATTTTCATGTCACCATATACACTCAATGTGGTCTAACCGCGAAAGGGGCTCAATGTAATTTCATCAATCAAGATGATATGATCAATCAAGATGATATGAAAAAGAAGGATTTGCCGCGGAAAGACCCCAAGCTACGGCTTAGCGGGATAAAGGCAGGAAAGAAGACTACACGATAGAAGCGGAAGAACTGCTCTTTCCCTGCCGGCCTGACTGAAACTAAGTCCAACTCAAACTCCTAACCCTGTGGGAAGTGTACAGCGCTGGAATGCCTAATTCTCATTTCTTCATCTTAGTCAACTAGAACGGAGAGTTGTTGATTGGGGTTTGCTTTGCATATAGAAGAAAGAACAAGTGTACGGGTTGGCCGGTCAGACCAAATCCTAATTAGAGGGGTGCAGCTCCTCGCCCTGGATGCTTATCAGCAAGCCTCACCGAGGCAAGTCATGGACGCCCCTGTGCACACAACACAGATCCATTTTTGGAAAATCCGCAAAGAGACTGATTGATACGCATCAGCCTCTTCCCCAACGGGCCTCTCGTAACAACAACCGTTCTTGGAACGTTAGAGGTGCTAACCGGCGCCATGTTCAAAGGGCGCTATCCGACTTCATCAAATCCAACAGAATCTATATCATGCGTAGCTTAAAAACAAACGTTCGGAGCACTTGTCACCGGGGGAGCGGCATATTGCAGACAAGCTAGAAAGGAGGGGCATGCAAAACCAGACCTAGCTCTGGTTTTTCTCTTCTTCCTCTATAGGTGAATGTTTGCACTCGGTCTAAAAGCAGCAGTAGGCTGATTGGGCAGCACAGCACAGAAGGGATGGCTGGCTCCTCGCGAATCGTGTGGTCGAGTCCTGACCTATAGATATAGAAAGAACTCTTCTTCCCGCATTGCATAGAAGCACTTTTTTAGACCTGTGAAGAGGTCTTTTGATCATCCGGCTCCAAGCCCAGGGGCTTCAAATCCACTAAAGTAAGTCGACACTTCTCAGTATGATTCTGCAGTTCTTCAAGAAGCAATCAACACCTGTGAACCTGTGAAAGCGAGAAAAACGAAATCAGCACTCGTTAGCACGATCATTTCCACCTGGAACCGCCAAGCCGATACTAAGTAAAGTACTCGGTGCCTTTCAGACCTCCTAGAATTGCCAACTTCTATCATCAACGCACTAATTCTTCATCAGTAGCGGCTGACCAGCAACGAGAAAAATGCCCCTTTGGATAAACCTTTAGCACTGTGCTCAACCGGTCTCAATTACATAAGAATCTTGATCCTAGATACTTATGTGAACTGCCCACTGGTTGACCCTTTGAATGAATTTCCAATGCTTCAGAATTTCGCATTAGTGAATAACACCTGTAGACTTTCTTTTTGAACATTTTGAAATGTCGAGTACTTCTTTCATTTGCCTGTTTTGTTTGACCTTTTCAAATGTACTTTAGCTTTTGTTTCATGTTTGTCATCCTACATGAAGATGTTCATCTGGAGGAAGTTAGACCCGTACCCTTCTAGGTGAGTCGTCCTCAGCCCACACCAATGGTTCAAGTTCAGGTATGGTTTGCATTTTTCTTTCTTTCTCTTCTTTTTTCTACGACATTTTAGCAAGTCAAAACATGAAGCACTTCATCCAGGACAGACGATACCATATTGTCTTCTAACTGAACGACGGGAGAAACAGACCTTCATCTGAAGGGAGGATTTCTTCGGTACGAGGCGGGTACATAGGAGTACCTGATGGCATCTTCTTCTTCGTCACAACTGACCCACGGATCCCACTGATCCCATAGCTGCGGAGGTTCATCCATTCGACGAAAGAAGGATGAGCAGAGACCCCAGGATGAACTTTGTGGCGGGGTGGAAGGAAGTCAGGATTTGAGTCTGCACCAGAGCAAATTCCACTAATTACTCGTATAAGTAATTATGCATAAAAGTCAAATAAGAAATTCTTCAAGAAGCGACCATGAATAGGAGGTAATGGGTGAGTGCCCTCTTTCTCTACTAAAAGATATGCTCCTCCTTCATATACAACAATTCCAATTTCCCACCTTCAGACAAGAACTCAGTCTCCTACTGAAAATGTTTGAGGTTCTCATGTGCTCGTGATATTCGAGCACGATACAATTCGAGAGCTTGTTGAGCTTGAAGTCGAACAGTATCAAGATTCTCCAATTCTTCTTCCTATTCCTAGAATGACGTCTCACCAAACTGAGCCGTTATGCAGTACCAGCTCAGATACAGGACAATATTAGATCCAAGTTAGACCCTGAAACACAGGGACTAATGAATCGATATGTTCAAGCCTAAAGTGATATACACAAGAAATTAAACTGGGTAATCCAGCATACCTATACAAGACGGCTAGATGAGCTGAGACTCAAAGCTGAAATCAAGCGTAGATCTGACTTTCATACACAATGAGAATTCATCATGCAGACCAGCTGCCTGCCGAATTCACATCGGTATCCACCACATGTCAACTAGACAAACAACCTAGTCACATGATTGTGGTATTATGAAAGAGAAAGCAAGATACAACATAGGATTTCTCCTAGCATATCATTCAAGAAAACGTGATCAAGAGAACAAAATCAGAGTGAAACTCTTCCAGATAAGAGTAACACAAACAAGGACTTAGAATTAGGATTCATCTCTAAAGGCATCTGGGCTTTTATCCCTTTGCCTACCATTAGAGACAGATCTAACTAAAACAGTGATCTAGACAAACAGAAGAAAGAACCAGTCTATCAGTAAATGCATAATACTTAGATCAGATTCAGACGTAAGTCAAGACTTCCAACAAGTCGGTAAACCACTCCGACAGGATGAAATGTATAGATTCCGTTTAGGATACTAACCTACTTCTTACTCATAGATTAGCAAACTACAATCCATATTTGTCATACAACACTGTAGCTCGATTAGAAATTCCTATTAGAATCCATAACACCGAAGTGAAGGAATAGTCCACATCAATCTGTTTCACACCAGACCTACATAGTAAGACGCTTAGGCCAAAACTCATTCTACTTAGAAACATCTAATTAGAGTTGAATACACATTTTCCGTCTTGCTAAAGATATTCTCCTTTTCTATAGAAAATCAGGAATGCTTTTTTGTATTGAAAACAGTGTAGCTCTTCTCTTATGACTGCTTCAAACAAGTAAGTATGCATGACCTCATGACTCAAAAACCCACAGAAACACTTGTGGATTTTCTCATTCGCTGGAGGAATGTCTCTATGACCCTCTCCAAGAAAATCATTCAGTAGCTGGGTCGTATCTCAGGACCCGTTGCTTTGTTCTTGAAAATGTCATCTGTCCATACATTTGAAAAATTCTTAACGAAGGCTGCCAATCTCCAAGGAGAAACCTATTCGTTTCGTTCATTCTAAAAGATGACAAAGATTCCCTTGATAAACCTCGCAAAAAGGTCAGTCAGCTTCCCTGACCTAAGAAGACTGGCGAGACTGCCGCTCTTTCTACTCCTCGGGACTCGCTTCCCTGAAATGAAATCTCTGAGGTTTCCAAAGAACTTGAGAAAATCTCTTCCTTTCAGAAACGTCAAAAAGCTTTTCCGTACTTTGATTCAGTCTGGTATGAACCGAAGAAACCCAGTGAAGTTGATAAAACTTCGGATCCTCTATACTGCCCTTATCATCAATGTCTAGGGCATACTATTGAAAATTGCATCCCTGGCTTGAGAGACAGTCTAAAGCCGGGAAGATTGAAATTCCCGACAAAGATCTCGAGAAAGCCTCGGTCAATCTTCGGTTTCTATCTTCATGATTTCTGCAGACGAGCCTACTATGGATCTTTCCATAAAAGCTTGTTTCTTCAGACGATGAACCTCATGAATCTGTGCAAGAAGTGCAGTTAAGGAGTGGTCAAATCTTATCCGCTCCTAAGATCCCTTTGTCTGATAAAGGGAAAGATGTTGTCATACCTGATCTTCCTGGGGAATCTGAGAAATCCATTCCTTAGACATTGGAGTGTTGAAGAAAGCAGTCGTCCATCCGGTGATGGGCCGTCAGAGTCTAACTAAACCTGGCCCCAACGAAACTTAGAGAACTTCATATGAGACATTTTTTACTTGAAGTTGAATGAATAACACTCCTGAAGCAAAGAAGTTCGAAATTGGGTTTTGGCGAGGACGCTAAAACCTGGTTCGTAGCAACCTTGCTAATCCACGGATCGTTCGTTAGTTGGAAATGCGAAAGTCCACACGAATGCGTCATGGCAGGGTAGAGAAGCTTTGCATAGACTGAGGCAGACTGGGTCCGTGCGTAAGTATGTTAGGCAGTTTCAGTAATTGATGATGAAGATAGCTTTATCATAATGTGGTGGCTACCTTGCCCCTAAAGTGGCCTAGAGCAAATTTCTTACCTCTAGATAGGGGGATTTGTCCTTCTTGATGATCGTGTAGGTGTTCCGTATTTCCTTGGATGGAGCCGTACTGCCTGATATACTACCTGATGCCTATAATAGTAGCCTACACCCTAGAATCTCCAATTAGATCTAGCTGGGCCGGTGGCAGTTTCAAGCATCTTTTAGAGATGGCCTCGCGTGTACCCAGACCAGAGCCAAATCCCTGTGGTTCCATATAAAGTATCTTCTATCAAGAAGAATCAGGTCTTAGCACTGTATAAGGTACTTATTTGGTCTGTGGCGGGGAACTTCTAAATAAGCTGTAGTAAAGCCTAGATCTTTAGAAGAAAATATCTTCTAATCTGCAATAGTTGCATTGGTCTTTTAGTTATACCTGATAACTTCTTAATAGTTCTATTGGCCTTTAGGAGCTACCAAGCTTGCATCCAGGGATGCTCTAGTAGAGATAGGTACCTTGAAAGGTATTCTGTATAATTCTATGAGCTACCCGGTTATACAAGGATTACTAGGTAAAGTTTGAGAATTTGTAATGTGGTCAGGTATAGGCTATAAAATGTCCTTCTGGAATTGGTTAGACTATAAAGTATCTTACTAGTCCCACTACCTGTAGCAGTACTTCAGATAAAATCATTGTTTGATTGGGTTACTTAGGTACAGATGTATGGAGCATGTAGCCTTACATATTATTGAGATAAGTCCGCCTAGGCAATGAATCCAAGATACTTAAGGTATTGTGTACACGGTACAGCACAGAGGTAAAGACATTACCCTATAACTCCTAGATACTCCCGTAGAATTTCATTGAAACACAAAGAAATCCCGGACCACCTGGTTAGCCCTAAATCTGTCTAGATGTGTAGGTAATTTTGCATTATTTTCTTCTGTGTCCCTGTCCTGGATTATGTATTAGCCTGAGTCTAATTGGAATTTCAATGTATAGGCCTTGCGATCTGGCTTGCAGACTAACCTCTGGATTTAGGATCCAATAACTAAGAGTACCTTGCCAGGTATTACCTATAAGTGTGGGGTTTCCGGAATCGTCTTTTACGTATAGAAGTATCAAGTATTGCTTCTTAGTACCTTTATTAGAAGGCTTCTTTGGAGATGGCTAGAATTTGCATTTTACCAATAAAAATCTTTATCTGAAGATTCAATTTAGACCTAGAGAATCCGGTAAAGGCTGGGATAAACTCTTTATTGGTTTTATGTGTAATTCATTCTATTCTAAGGTAAAGAGTGGGCTATTAGAGGTCTGCCTATCTGTATAAGTAAGGTTTGTTCTAGGGAATTGCTTTGTCCTTCATCTATTATGAGGTCTGAAGAAGTACTTTGAGGTACATATTATGTAAGCAATATTTTCTATGAAGACCTGCTTCAATCTTATCACTCCATAATCTAATTTTGCGCTCCTAAACAATTACCAGTAATTCCATTATAATCAATCCAAAGGCTATTTAAGAATCTGTATTGGCCACCCACTACATAAAGGGTAACACTGATAGATATCTAGGCGGAAACTTCCTGCAGCTTAGAATATCTTCTGTTGACTTATGATTTGCCCTTCCTTTCCTTTCCTAAGGCTCGTAGATCCGGGCTTTAGTTATTTTGGGATATCCCTTGGTCCTTTTCATTGTCTAGTATTGATTAGTTTATTGATTAGTTTCTTTCATGTGTTATGTAAACTTTAGACCTCATGTTAACTTTAGGCCTCAATTAGAATGTCTAAGTAGGGTTTACGGGATCTACATAGTAGAAACTTCAAGACTTCCGTGAGCTGTATATTCGCAGACTTACGTGAGGAGGAGGCTTCGCAGACTATAGGGCTATACTTAGATAAAGATGACCTGTACCCTTAGCAGGATGTTGGCTATTAGTGCCTAAGGTGGTTTACCCGAAACACTTATTGTGTTTATCCAATTGGAGCTATCTAGCTAATTACTGTTATTAGTGGCCAAGCACCTAAATCTACACCCATCCCAAAGAAAGGCTCTACATCGAGCCTTGGTAAACAACAAATGAAATCCTGAAAGGAATCCAGGGCCCTGGAGAGGCCCTCATTCAATGAAGACAGCAGAACATTCTAAGATCATTCAGTAAGATCAATTAGTAACTAGAAATTATAGATACACTGGAGTACTAGGAGATATTGTACCTACCCGTGGCTGCAAAGGTGTTCTATACCTTGAGTAGGGTTCTTGATGGGATTGTACAAGTATAGGTGGACGTCCGAGGAAAGCTTGTATAAACTTCGTAGTGGACAGCGAACTTGCTGTATGGACCCAAAATACGTGTAAGTCTTCTCTTTAAGCTATGCCCCCTCCGAGGTGGGTAATTTAGTAAATGTGTACAAGAAAATCTAGTGAAGCCTATAGTATGTACCCCCAGTCTGCGAGGCTTGCCGAGCTCACTTCTAGTAATAAGAGTTATGGAGTGGGTAATGGGGAAAGGATTTGAGATTTGCAAGGCCCCAGGTACATCTGGGTAGTCCCACCTAGGAGAAAGGCTAAAGATTTTAGAAAGACTTCTGGGATACAGGTTGAAGAAGGCAAATTAGAGTACCCGAGCTTCTAATTGCAAAGAATCCAGATTACACCAATCAGTAAACATAACTGCATATACTACTAGGGTAGGACAAGGCCAAACTAGAGTAACATAAGATGTCACTGCTGGACCCCCTAGAGGCCCCTGGAGGATGTAGATGCCTAGAGAATGCAAGCAAACACAGAGGGGTCCTCTAATTGGGATCTAAAAGTCAAGGCAAAGTTAAGAAGGTTATGCGTACCTGGGCTCTAGTGTAGTCCTTGAGAGAGTGTAATACAAATTTACAGCCTAGGGAAGCGAGGTAGCAATGGAAATCTAGGGGAGTAGCTACTATTTGTCCTATTCAGTGGAAAGCCCGGAGAGACTGCGAGCACCCACTACCTGCCTAGATTGATACACTGAATTACACCAAAGCCCCAATTGGTACTAGCTAATAAGCTGTGTATTCTAGTCCATTACTAGAGGGTGTTAGCATTGACCAATGTCTTTCCGGTGAAGGGCTCAGGGGGGGAGTATCTTCTACTTTATGATTCCAAGGAAAGCACTGGCAATTACTCCATACCACTACAGCCAAGGTTACTAATAGATTACAAGTATAGACTTCCGTATAAGCAGATGTGGTTATATCCCACTACTTCAAAGATTGCCATAAAGTCTTCGAGCAATTGTACATAGAATTGAACTAATTGTAAAACACCCTCATCGGCTCCATCCAAAGAATTACATTCGAACATTCTAAGATCCATCAGAACTTACAATAACCAATTCCTCGGTACAAACCCGGGGCAGGTAACTCCATCAACAACAGGAAGGCATCAATTGGTACCTAGGTTCCGGCATCCCCTAGAGGGCTTGGGGCAGGTCCTAGCAAGCACAATGAGGGAGTATCCTCTATTATGAGGGCCACTACACTTACAAGGATTGACATGAACCTGTAGGCAACACAAGGGAAGTATCGATGGATAAAGACTAGCTAAGGCACCCAGGCAATTGCTCAGAGGAGGCCCCAGGAAGTCAATTGGAAGGACAACCCCAGGACAGCCATTGATTAGAACACAAGCTTATAGTAGGCAGTAATACAGTTTCGCTAAAGTATTGTATTATACTACCTATGATCCAGTAGTAAACACAAAGTAATGAGTAGATTATCTCCAATAAAGTATCTGGCCCTGAGGGATTTGTATTGTTCCCATAAGTTTCTTTAGAAAAGATCTGGCAGTCTTACCTAGTCCTCCGCTGGTATTTAGTTTAATGGAGTATCAAGTGGTAGGGGGGGGTACCGGAGTAGTTTCCAATATGCCTCAGTAACTTATAAGCAGAGATGTGTGCAGTATACCCATCCGGGGTGAGTTAACTGGAGTTGGAGAGACTCTTAGAAGTCCTTGGATATCCTGGGATATAATTATAGCGACCCCAGAAAGAGTTGGAGGCTTTAACCCAGAATATTTGTTTCCGGCATTAGTTGTAGATATCCCTGTGATGTTTCAATAAGTAAAGGCCCCATTGGGGATCTAAGTACTGGCCACGTTACCTAGAACGCCTGTAGCTTCATAAAGACAAATACTAATTAGCATCCCTACCTAATGCCAAGTAATTCATTAATCATGTATTGTACCAGCTTTCAAACTTCGACCCCAGAATCCAATCCTAGAAGCTAGGGGTGTTGATTGTTCTTAGGAGTTTAGGAGGCTTAGCGCATGGCATACACTACTAGTGGATGTCACTGCTCTCATGACTCTTATACCTCCTTTGTCTGAATTAGGTTCGGTTTGGTTCGCGGACCGGGAATGTATGGTTAACATCCGGATCCTATTGAACCGAAAAGGGCAGGCACTTATGGGTTGGGCTGGCTGATCAACAGCCTAGTGTTACCCGCACAATCTTTGTGGTGGGACACTATGAAGCTCAGACCTGAGTGTGGGCGTTTTGGCTTGTGACTGACGGTTCGATCAATTGGCACCAGAAAGGGAAAGAGCATCTCTACTCTTTCGATCTTAAGGCTGCTACAGACACTTTACCGGCAACGATTTCCGGATCAATGCTGTCGGCGGGGTTATTTGGGGATCTGTTTGGAGCTTCGTGGCTGTCATCAAATACAGCCACTGGTTTCCGAGATCCTACAAAGTAAACTTTCCCTCTTCGGTTAGTGTCCTTCTTTACGAAAGGTAAACCTCTAGGGTACTATTCGTCTTGGCCGGTCTTCGCACTAACACATCATATGTTAGTGTGGTGGGCCGCCTGGCAGGTGTACCCCGGGAAACGTTTTCTAGATTATGCTATTCTTGGGACATTTTTATCGCTTGGCTGCATCCTACACAAAGATCATGGATCAGTGTGAGTTTCTTAGAAGTCGTCACTCATTTCCCACACTGGTGCAATGGAATTCGCTAAGCGGTTTCTTGCCGATAAGGGGGAGACTATCGCCTCTCTCTCTTTGAAAGTAATACAACTTGCGGCTGGTAGAGCAATGGGTGCCTCACTGTTTCAATGGACTCTGTGAGGGTATCTTACCGGATCAGAGGTGGTTCATATCGAGTCTATAGTCGTCTTGGTATCCCAAAAGGAAAAATTGGTTGCAATTAATGCTACCTAGTGGCATTTGACCTTATCCTCTCCGTTTCTGGTTTGATTCAGGAGTTTTGGACTGTTACGAAGAGGGGTTTCTAAGTAAGGTTCTTCATTTTGTCAAAATTCAATTTCTCATTCGACAAGCTTCGTATTTCTTGGCCTAATTACCAGGATTCTATGTTATGGATAAAACAGCATCTAACATACCTGAAATGGTATGCTACGGCGTATATTGATTCTAGTTTCTAATTCGAATACCTTTTATCCCCACCAGTCGTTTGCTTTGCTATTCATTAAAACGTAACGTTAAGGATCGTATTTATCTACGTTATCGAATAGTGTAGAAGGCTTACGATCTGCTGAGGAACCACTCTAGAGTCTTACCTTTAGGTGTGGGTAGGTTCGATTGGGTCGTAGGTCGGGGTGGCTGTTTTGTGCTTTCTATTTCAAACAAGCAGCTTCCTCCCGTAAGATCGCTTACGGTGGGACTTTCTAACACCCGCTTTATTACCGGGTCCCGTTACCGTCTCTCTAACACGGTCAGGGTATCCTCTAGCGTTGGAGGAATCCGAAAAGATGACCATGCTGATCGGTTGGTACAACTGTGTCTTTCGATATTTTCTTTGTTGGCTAAGAGGGAAATCCACTTTTGCGTCGATCACAGCTCCATGGGATGACACCGATAGTGTACTCTTGTTTGTGTGGGAAATGAAAGAATCATTCACCTACCTGAGCCAGAGGTACATGCCCTGGCTTCCCAACATTCCCCTTTACCAGGGATTTAGATGGGATCCAACTTGGAAGACCCTTCCAACCCATAACTTGACACGCCGCGTTTTCGTCGAGCGCTTCAAGTTGGACAAGAAGTGGCAGGGGGTGAGGTCAGTCTTCACCTCTTTCCCTTTTTAGACTGGTTCGAAAACCGAATCGGTCGGTTCCTACCTTCGGCGGAAGATCTTGGAGTCCCACTTATTTGTGGACATCTCGGTTGTAGTTTAGAGGATAATATTCGCCATTTGTCACTATGTCAATCAGAGGCTGTTACACCCCTTCCATACATACATGGTTGATGGAGAATATTCGTCGGGATGGGACTTTGAATCAGACTGCACTTTAGTTGGCAGCCAGACATGCTACTCATTTGACCTAACACTGATCGGTGGCCTCTTTTAGTGTTTTTTGAGTTGGTGTGTTCTTGGTTTGATAGGTCGTTTGCGTCTAGTGTGGTTAATTCCACACTGGCTTGCAAGATCTTCGAGGTCCCGTTTGTCAAACTTCTGTGAGCTTCGTGGCGGGACAACCTTTAGGATACCTATCCTCTTGGCCACTCTTTGCACTTTCTCACCACTGGTGGGCGGCCTGGCAAGAAAATCTTTCTCGATTATGCTATCTTAGGTGACGATATAGAAAGAAAAGTCCCTCTCGAATACCTCTTTCGTAAAAGATTCGTCTCTGATGGAGAATGATCTTTCTTCATTTTCAATTGGGTGTCACTTCTCTGCGTGTTTCATACAGGCTGAGAGGTGCTTCCTACCGTGTTTCTTCTAAAAGAGGGATTACTAAATCTCTAGTTGGTATAGGCATTGGTTATTGCAGCATTCACCGAGTGGCATCTGGCCTCACCCGATTGCGTGGTGGTGAAAGCTCCCTGAGAAGGGGGTGATAGACTGCTTTGGTCTGGTTACGTCATATATTCTTGAGCGTGTAAAGCCTAAGGATTTCAATGAAATGGAGTTTTCTAAGTTGCGTTCTGGAAGAATCCATTTCCCAATCCGACCGAAACGGCCGAGTTAGCATGTGCTTAATAAGATCTGTGCGAGCGATGACGAATGTCTCTCGTGATAGCAGATAATGCCGGACTTTACTGCGGTGAAGTACAAGCAGAGGCACATATCTTCTCGGGGAAGTCAATTTTTACTACTACTACATACGATGCACTATTGAAAGGCTCGACCCGGATGACTTCGGTAGCTAGGCGATAGCTGCTAGCTAGAGATAGCTATGGCCAACCCGTGGATAGGCAAGGGGGGTACCCTCTTTTTTATATGGTATCAGAGCCGTCAAGGAAATCCCTAAGGTGCGTAGCATTGCTTCTTGATCATGGCTTCCTCATGCAGTTTCCCAAATGCCAACAAATGCAGCAACTTTCTGCAACTCTCTTGCATCTGGTATGTTACCATCTTAATCTTCTAGAACCTTTTCCTTTTTTACCTTACCGGAAAAAACTCACAATAGCCGCCGCCTCTACTATGCTAGGGAGAATTCTTACTTTTTAAGAAGCTAATAACATACTTAAGTCGATTATCCCAATCTATATCTATGAGGAAGGGAGAAGTAGTGTAAGAGCATTCAAGAGCTCAGTGAGCAGTTCAGCGACCGGACCGGCTCCGATAAAGTCCGGTATTCTCAGATCAGGAAGGGACTTTATCCTAGAATAGATAAGTTTTTCTAGTTTTGGGTCCTCCTTCTTTAGCCATACCAATAGGTCATACTATCTAACCAAACAAACAGGCAGTCCTTAACTTGCTTTCGCTGCTTTTCGCCTGGGCAGTCCACTTCTGATAGATAGAAAGGAACGTTCATTCAATCGAAGGAAGCTTTGTAAGTTTCTTGGTCATAAATAGGAAAGATTAGTCTAATCTTTGTATTGGGCTTAGACTGTTTCGGGTCAGTCCTCAACGGAAAATCTACTTGACCGTTCCTGCTTCTTGTTAGTAAGTAAGACCTTTTTGCCTTTGTTCCTAATCTGTCATTTGTCATAGTGACACTTTTTTATTCGCAAAGAAAAGCTTTCCCCACTTTGTAGCTAGGTTGGTTACGCGCGGTCTTGACATTTTCAGAAAAGTGCCAGGTAGTGAGGTTCGACGAGCTTATGGATGGTGGTAGGAGCTAGTAGGCAACCAAAAGCAGGTGCGCAGCAGTAGGGCAGTTGACCACCCCGAAAGCAGGGACACGTCTCCCACAGTAAGTAGGTATAGTTACTAATCTCCAAATCAGACTTTCAAAGCAGAAAATCACATAAGGTCCAGAGCGCCTTGCCTTCCTTATTCATGGCACTGGCTGGGGCTCTTCCGACAGCTTTCTGATCAACTTCTAACCGGGAGGGTTGCCCACTGGATCGAA
This sequence comes from Dendrobium chrysotoxum, assembly GCA_019925795.1. Classification (NCBI taxonomy): domain Eukaryota; kingdom Viridiplantae; phylum Streptophyta; class Magnoliopsida; order Asparagales; family Orchidaceae; genus Dendrobium; species Dendrobium chrysotoxum. The sequence goes on along the minus strand of JAGFBR010000280.1, from coordinate 9,449 downwards.
AGCCGCAGCTATTGGAGGTTGGTGTTCAGTCTACCGCTCCTGACTCAATACATCCTCTCAATTGGAGACAACAAAGACAAAACTCATCTGTCCCCTCCCTGCATGAATGCATGGGTTGACTTTTCAATATATATCTTATATAAGATATTTGGCTTGAGGTACCAATATTTGAATAGGATCTAAATAGAAGCGGTATGCATATTTTCTTTCGGACTCCCTTCTCCCCCAAGCATCCTCCAAGCAGTCCTTCCAAGCCTTAGAATAATCATAGCATTCTTCGCGGAATTCTTTTTTCGGGTGAGGCGTACATCACATCATTAAGAAAACAGTCTGACGAGGTGTAGGGAGAAAGAAATGACCATCCTTGTGTATGCCGTGAAGTTCAATTGTCTCGTATCATCTCGTATAGTACTGTACCGTCCTCGGTATGAAACCATCCCAAACTTCCCACCATGGGAGTACCGATCGATGGAACCCTTAGACGTGAACGGAGGAAGGCACTCCGAAACTTCCAGATCCTCTTCAGCCTGTCTCCCTTCTTGGTGACAAGGAGCTCTCTAAAGAACGAACCGAAATCCTGTCGATCCAAAATCGAAAAACCTCTCTCTAGTGACTAACACTAACCGACTGACCTACTGACCGGACAACTGGATATTCATCAAACCAAATTCAAGCGCATCCCATGCCTCAACCGCTCCCCTTCGGCACTCTCCCCGAAAATGACTGCCCTCCTGCTACGATAACAGACGCTTGCTTTCATCAAGTTGGTCTGACTTGCCTGTCTTACCTGGCTGACTTCCAAGAAAAGAGAGATTTCTTCAAAGAAAGCCTGTTCCTAGACTGACTAAACCGACAAAGGCGCTAGAGCAATGCTAACCCACCGAGAAATGCCGAGATCGCTCCCTTCAGGAAAAGCACATCATAGCTATTCCCACCCAGAGCTAGAAAGACTCCCTCATTTCATTTACGAAAAACTCTTTTTCTTTTTAGAGCTAACAACACCGAGGAGAAAGCACTCTTACCTTACTTACCTTTATTTGCGTTGCGAAGCTAGTGACTGTTTTCCTGTTTCGCTTGCTCTTTCCGTTCCAGTTTCACTCACCTTGATGAGCCGATCCCGAAAACAAACAAGGAACCGACTCGAGCCAGACCTTTTTTGCCGACCATCATTGCCCTTTTTACGCCCAAGTACCCCTAAAAGGTATAATCAGTACCTTTCACTCGGTTTTCATTTCTTTCTTGTATAATAAGGTATTCACTTTGGCGTCATGAGGAGCTAACTCCTCTTGAACTTAGTCATGTCTAATGACTAAATCTGTTCTTTTCAGGAAACCCGTACGTCTGAAATGATCTTCTTTCTATACGATACGATATTGAAAATCTCTTTCCGTATATATGATTGAGAAAATAGATTTCCGTATATAACAAGTATGCTATGAATCAAGTTTGTTGTTTGTTTACGATAAGCCAGCGCCCAATAGAGCCTAGCCCGGACGGACCAAAATGGTCTAGCGAAGCCGGTCCCCGCTTGGTGTAAGTACTTCTCGAACTTGATTGAAAGCAGCACAGCTTTTCAGGAGAGAATCATTGAAAATCTCTCTTTCTTTTCTTTATCGACTAAAGATTCATTGTATACTTTTTCTACACACAGAAAAGAGAGATTGGGTGGGTGTTCAGTCGAGTCTAACAGAAGTTCTCCTCTCCAGCTCATGTGTTAGCTAAGCGCTCCCTCTCTTTATGCTTGACTTTGGCTTTGTACCTGTTTGGCTTTGGGTTTTCCCAGACTTGAAAGGCAGTGGGAGGGAAATCCATCTTTGTCTCGGTAGTTTCTTAGTAGTGCATATGTCTCTTCGACTCTCGGGCTAGCTAGTCAATCGAATCGGGTAGGGAGGGATGAATAGATCTAGTCGAGTGGGTCAGGCACTAAGGCAAAGGTACCACTTCAAAGAGAAGCTCATTAAGGCAAGGCTGACCTCTTGACAGGACAAGTCCATAATTGTTTATGTACGGGAAGACCCGGCATGCATCTACCTGCCCTCACGCACACATTCGGTCTTGTCTAATTGAAACGTTTTGAGCCTTCGTTTTTAGCCCTTTTGTCAGAGGAGGTCTATACCAGAGGGATGACTAGATGTATGTCCCGGCGGACTCGATCTAATATTGCACTGCTCACACCGTCGATGATTTCTTCTCAAATTCTCATACCGATGCGATGATCGAGTTCTCCCTTTTGAGGGTTTTCTACAACCGGCTTCATTAGGGCCAGGTTGCTTCACACCGACTCAAGCTAAACTCAATCCAATCATCTCCGTGTCAAGCAGCATAACATAAAGAAAGAGGAAGAACTCCGGCCTAGCCGTCAGGCATGAGGTCATCATCGCACCCAGTTGGCCTTTACTATTTCTTTAAGCTCTACCTGTTCCCTTTCGAAAAGGAAAGCTTGCTTTCTTCTGTGTATAGTAAGGAAGACTCACTTTTTCTTAAGATAGAAGATATAGGGCAGGAGAAGATCAGGCACGCAAACCGACGTCTTTCCAGTCGGTGAGTTCTAACTCGGAAGTTTTTCCAATTTCTCACCATTTGGTAGGCATGCCAACAAGATCTCATGAGAGCTTTGAATCAATCAGTAAGCTCACTCACAATCTACGGCTCAATTAGCACTAACCAAAAAGGGAATTCGATCAAAGGTAATGATTGAGACGATCCAGCGGCGTGATTCTATGCTCGACTCAATCGCTGCGCGCCTTTCTTTGATTATTCCATGGAGATGACATGCCGGGATAGGGGATCACCACCAGTCAGAGTGGTTGCTGTTGCTCCTTGCCTTGCGCCTATTGAAAGAAGGAATCTAGCTGCACTCCAGTTGCTGTCATTCCCGTCGCTTCTACTTGAAGAAATAGATAAAGAGAAGGTTATACCGAATCCTCAAGGCTTTGATCTCTCCTCTCATACATAAGGTGATCACTCCTCAATGCAGCTAGGGACTGATATAGTCATAGTGGGACGGACCCCTGAGCGCTAATCGAATGTTCTGGCTCAGCATCAGGTCTGCAGATTTGAAAATCTAGTATAGAATCTCCCGCTCTGTATTCCCACTCCGGAGACCATTCTTTGCCTGAAGCCGGCCTGAACTTCAACGGCTAGTCCCCGAGCTTAGGAATAGGCTACGCTGCTTGCGCTTGCTAGTAAGAGAGAGTCTTCCCTCCGTTATTGACCTTTTTTCTCCTGAAGTTTTCGGTCAAGTGGCTTTACGCTCGCTTCTCTCTCTCTTGCCGTCCCGCTGAGACCACTAATTGCCTGAAAGCGGAAATGAAGCCTTCACTTCAGGTTCAGAAGGTCGGACAATATCTGAAGTGATGTTCCCAGGCTAGAAACTGAGATTCTTAAGAGTAGGCTTGTTCTGTCTGAAAGCTGTCTTTCTCCCTGAACTTAACCCTGACCCGTCTCTTTCCGCGAGCGACTAAACTCTAAGTTTCTTGCTTCCCTAAGAGAAAGAGCTCATCATCTTACGACACTACCACGCTCTAAGCGGACACAGTGCTTTCAGAGCGATTTTCCGCCCTCTTTCAAGCAGCTGAACTCCGTGCCTCTTCGCCCCTGACTTGGCTGACACTGAAAAGGCTAAGAAATGATCTGATGAAGAGGAGTATGCCCGGTCTGTTTCCTTTCTATCCCGATCTGATCCTTCACCTATTGGGCACGTGCTTCTCAATTCAATCAGTTCAGTTTCCCGGCGCCCTGCTTCTTTCGTAATCTAAGAGAAACGACAGCGGCTCACTCACGAGATTCTGCTACTATATCAAGAGGAGAAGGTTCGGTCATCAATGCTGGCACTCTCGGAAGTGCTTCTTTCTTGCCTATTCACCCGAACCGACAGACTTCTTTGGTTTATGTCATCTCGGACTAGACTTCCTTCTACTCCGTCAAAGCAGCTCTTCCTACTTCCTATCTGACGTATATAAAGAAGGTAGAAGGCGCTAATCCGCTTCTCCTCTTTCGTGTACTTTTGGTTTGGGATTGGTTGCTGGAAGAGAGGTTTTCGGGGAAGAAGGTGAAAACTCATCAATTCAAGGGGATGCTGGTTGATCTCCGCTTTGAGAGAAGAGAGCTGCTCAACTCTCATCTTGGTGAAAGGGCAAAGCCAGACCTTCCTTCTTTGAGTTTAGTTGTCTTCCTTGATAGAGGTGCCCGGTGAAGAAAGGTCGAAAGAATACATGATCTCAGGTGAATCAATGCTGACAGTGAGTGCCCGGTTGCTCCGCTCTCGGCTTGAAAGAAAGGGGCTTCACACTCCTTCCTTCCCATACTAGGAAACAGCCATAACCGCTGTTCTATCTTGCTATCGTGGCTTTTCTTTCGTTGATTCAGGAGTCTTTATCCATCTTTCTTTCGCGGAAGCGAAAACTAGCGCCTTAGCGGATTGCTACTATGTCCAATTTCCACTTCTCATATGAAGGATAATGAGTTCTTCCAATTCGAGGGAAGCGAGTTGCAGGAGAGCTTCTGTCTGTCATGGAATCTTTTGTAAAGGTGCGTAGCCCCTGGTTCTATCAAACCAGCCTTCCGCCTGCGGCCCTCTCGCTCCAAGCTTTTTTACTTCGCTCTCTTCCCTATACCTGTCGTACGAGCACTTTCAGCCCTTCCCTTCAGTCCTTTCCCTTCCTAGGAAAATTTCATGATCAGTTACCGCCTTCCTCGTCATATCGCACCTGACAAGGTCTTTTGTTGTCGGCACTATTTGGCTTTGCACCTGCTGGCTGCTTTGTACCTGGCTTCGCATCTGCTGGCTTTGGTCTTTCTTCATAGTCTGATGTGATGCCTATGGTAGAGATTCTCAGTTTCGTGATCAAATAGGTCTTTTTGTGATCGAAAGGAAGAGTCTGAATTTAGGGATCGAGACCCTAGGACCCTACAGGGCAATACCCGTAGGGACAAAATGCTACAGGACTTTAGTGAAATATCCCTAGCCAGCTCCAGTTCCGGCTCAAGAGGTTCAGATCCAGCACATCGGGACCCGGTTCAAGAGCGAAACCCAGCAGGAGAGGCATAGGTGGTAGCCATGATCGTGATAAAGATCAAGCCAGCTGTGTACCCAACAGCGAAGGCAAAGGTGCGGAGCAAAGACGGAGTTTCTATCTGAATCAGCATGCTGCAGAAGTATCCAGCCCTTCTTCTTATTATAAGTAAATAAGCAGAAAGCACAAGCCCAAGCCCTGACAAGCGTACGAAAACGCTTCGCGCCTATTTTTCTTTTAGTACATTCGTGATTCCTTGGAATTCATCTATTGCCTTGTGGCTCAAAAAAAAGGCTTTGGGTGTGCTCTCTATGACCTTCCATCAACCAACCCAGCTAAGGCCACCAATGCAGCTTACTTTCATTTCATAGAAGGCTGTTAAGATGTGATCTTTGTAGGACCCAAAAGGCATCCGCAAGGATGATGTCTTGCCTGATGGAACTCAAGTGAAAGCAGGAGGCATGGTGACTTATGTCCCCTACTCAATGGGTAGAATGGAGTACGACTGGGGTGCTGACGCAGCTTCTTTCAGGCCTGAGCGGTGGTTTCAAGACGGCGTTCTCCAGAATGTCTCTCCTTTCCCTTTCAAGTTCACTGCCTTCCAGGTAAAAAACTAGCAACGTCTTTGTAGCTTTCTTTTATCACCTAGATGTAACACTTTCCCATCCAGGGCCATGACCCTTTCTTCCAGAGTGGCTCTACTGTAAAAATGTGTTTGTGTCCTATAACATGGGGTTTCGGTTTCATGTTTTGCAGGCTGGGCCTGGGATATGTTTCTCTTTCTATCTTAGCATCTCTCGTAGAAATGAAAGCGAAATCTCCCCCGGGTTTGCGTATTCTTTTCACACATACCGGCATACGGAAGTCCAAGACCTGTGAAAAGAGACGTGTAACTGCGCCCCAGCAAATTCTGGGAAGTATCAACTTAGAGGTTGCATTCTTTCGATTGGCATTTTTCTTCTGAATACAAATATGAAAGAAGATAATGGTGGCCTTTGACTTCGTGTTCTTCTCTAGCGACAATGATTGATAAGCACTTTTCACTCTTTCTCATTCTATCAATGATCTCCCCACCCTCTTCGCCCGATGACCCATACTTAATCAGGATCCATTACGGAATTGGATAGAGAATAGTTGGTATATTCCACTGGGAGGGAGAGGCGGGGGTGACATCAGAAGTAGGATCGTCGAACGGATAGCAGCATCGCATTGAGAATTTACTCGTCGGATTAACCACTTAGACGGAAAGTTCCCCATATTCCATTTCATTGGCAACTGAAATGGAAGCTTAAGATAAAAAGAGCATTCTGCTTCCTAAGAAATTCTTTGATTCGTTTGAGCAAGCCGGAACTGGCTTCGTGACTACTGTCCCAGTAGCTTCAGTAAAGAAGAGACGTACGTTTTCACTCCTAAGCGGCCTTGGTTATCAGAGGACAGAATCTATGACTTACCCTTCCTTATACCAGCTTTAATATAACAAGACGTCTACCTGCATATCCATGGTATCAGCTGCTAGCTTGAGTAAGGATCTTCCCATGAAACTGGAGCAGGAAAAGTTTGGTGCAGGTCTCATGGTATCACTTTGGCTCGGTGAACATGTAGTGCCGCAAGTGCATTCCTACTATATATAAGGATATAGAGAAAGAAGTGAGAGAAAAGAGATCTTTCTATACGAGATTTCTATTCAATACAGAAATCAAGATCTATGTCAATAGGATTTGGACTTCTACTTATTACTTATTCCGACAGCAACAAAAGATCTTCGTCGTATGTGGGCTTTCCTAAGTGTTTTACTACTAAGTATAGCTATGTGGTTTTCGGCCAATCTGTCTATTCAGCAAATAAATGGAAGTTTGACCTATAAATATCTATGGTCTTGGACCATCAATAATGATTTTTTCTTAGAGTTCGGACACTTGATCGATCCACTTACTTCTATTATGTCAATACTAATTACTACTGTTGGAATCATGGTTTTTCTTTCTAGTGACAATTCTATGTCTCACGACCAAGGATATTTGAGATTTTTGGCTTATATGAGTTTTTCCAATGCTTCAATGTTGGGATTAGTTACTAGTTCAAATTTGATACAAATTTCTCTTTTTGGGAACTAGTGGGAATGTGTTCGTATTTCTTGATAGGCTTTTGGTTCACACGACCCGTTGCAGCAAGTGCTTGTCAAAAAGCTTTTGTAACTAATCTCCTATACGATTTTGGTTTCTTATTAGGAATCTTAGGATTTTCTTGGATAACTGGTAGTTTCGAATTTCGGGATTTGTTCCAAATAGTGAATACCTTGATCCATAATAATGGGGTCAATTCTTTATTTGCTACTTTATGTGCCTTTTTCTTCTTTGTTGGTGCAGTTGCTAAATCCGCACAATTCCCCCTTCACGTATGGTTACCTGATGCCATGGAAGGCCCCACTCCTATTTCGGCTCTTATACACGCTGCTACTATGGTCGCAGCAGGAATTTTTCTTGTAGCTCGGCTTCTTCCTCTTTTCATAGTTATACCTGACATAATGAATCTCATTTGTTTAGTATGTATAATAACAGTACTTTTAGGAGCTACTTTAGCTCTTGCCCAAAGAGACATTAAAAGAAGTTTAGCTTATTCTACAATGTCTCAATTGGGTTATATTATGTTAGCTCTAGGTATAGGTTCTTATCGAGCTGCTTTCTTTCATTTGATCACCCATGCCTATTCTAAAGCTTTCTTGTTTTTGGTCCAAAGATGAAATTCTTCACGATAGTTGGTTGTACTCACCAATTTTCGCACTAATAGCTTGGTTCACAACAGGATTAACCGCATTTTAGATGTTTAGGATGTACTTACTTACCTTTGATGGGTATTTGCGCATTCATTTTCCAGAAAATAGTAGTCTTAGTAGTACAAAAAAGAGCTCGTTTTATTCAATATCTCTATGGGGAAAAGGGACACTTAAGAAAGTCAATAGGAATTTCTTTTCATGGAGGAATAATAGATTTGGATCTATTATCGAAATGGTTAACTCCATCGACAACCTTTTTTCATCAGAAATGGAATTTTGGTATGGATTTTTATCCCATGCTTTTTTTTCAGTAAGTATAGCTCTTTTCGGACTATTTATAGCATCTCTTTTTTATGGATCTATTTATTCATCTTTCAAAAATTTAGGCTGAATTCATTTCTTTTTCAAAAGAGGTCCTAAAAGAATTATTCTGGACAAAAGAAAAGGTGTTATATACAATTGGTCATATAATCGTGGTTATATAGATCTTTTTTAGACTGGAATTTTCACCATGAGTATAAGAGGGTTAGCCGAGCTAACTCAGTTTTTTGATAAATATCTAATTGATGGAATTCTAAATGGGATTGGTGTTGCAAGTTTCTTTATGGGCGAAGGGATAAAATATATAGAGGTGGACGAATCTCATCTTATTTCTTCTTTTCTTTTTCTCTTCTTTCAGTCTTCCCAATTCCCAATTCGGGTCTCCAGATCAGAATCTTCGTAAACTGGGCTATCTTGATAGCGTGCCTCTTGAAAGTGAAACTAGCGCCTTTCCATTCACTCGGATCTCTTCCGTTTCATCTATTTTGTCCAGATCCTCCCTTTCTTCCGAACAAAGGGAAGGGTTTTCTTCGGTGGATCCCTCTTGTTCCTGTTTAGTCTCCTTCATTTCGGAAGTTGTTTCTACATCGCTTCTTCCTTTCTTTCTCCCCCTTCTTCCGTTTCTGAGGTTTCTTTCTCTTTCAGTTTCTTAGTGACAATAGCGACGGCATTCTGCCTAAATAGTAGACACAGGTGATAAATAAGAGAATACTAAAGATTCGAGCCATAGAATTTCTCAATTCTGACACAAGATACTTATTAGATCGAATAGAATGATTTTGCCGTATCCAGAATAATACCAATCCAACCCATTTCATGAGAAAATGTGACAATTAACCAACCAACAAAACTACTTGTTAAAAGAAAAAGAAAATCTTGTTGTTGCAATCGAAACATATAATTTTGACTAATCTGGCTACGTGGAACTTGGTAAAATGAAATGGTTGAATAATTGAAAATGAGATTATTCAGGAATACACATTGAATGCTGAGATTACGCATTGAATTTCTGGTAGTAGATCCAGAATCAAAAAAGTTTTTATGATTGTTCCAGAAGAAATGAAACAAAAGATACGGTAGAACTAGGACAGTTCTTTTATGAGGTCTACCCAATGCTAGATGCAGAGGCGCATAATAGATCGATATGAAAATCATGAGCTGTCCCGCAGAAAACCAGTTGTTGCTGAAACTCCTTCTCGGTTCCTTCTTCCATAACCCGAGCTCGAGAAGAAGAGATAAGAGGGCCCTATGGAGAATGTGGTCAGAAATCCATAATAGAGCCCGACCACAACGACCGAATTTCTTCTATTCATGCATAAGGATAATGGATTACCTAGTAA
>JAGFBR010000279.1:0-27274 GCA_019925795.1 Dendrobium chrysotoxum | reverse complement strand
CCAGCAGATTGAAGCTGGCCAGGTCCACGTCAACTCACACAGCGTACACGATCACGGTCGGATGCCCCACGGCGGCTGGAAACAGAGTGGATACGGTCGACTGGGCGGTGGAGTGGATGGTATACGCGAATTTACACAAACGCAAGGTTTTACCGTGCAAAGCGGATCCAAGATTCCGATTGAATTCCTTTGAATTGTGGGGAGCCGAAGGGGGCGTGCGCGCTGATGTATGGTTGGTGTAATATGATTTCGTTTAATGTGTTGCCATCATCGTCAACATGTCTGCTCTTCAAAGGGTCGCACAGACGCATATTGCTGCCATTGAAGGTCGCATGGGAAATGTTCGAAGGCGATACGAGAGCCTTGCGAAGCTTTTTAGCATATTGCTGGATCGTGAGCAAGAAGTGTTGGCGGCATTTGCTCATGACTATGATGCAAATCAATCGATGCTCTCTGCAAGCTTGAAAGCCGTAATTCGGAGTACCGCAATAGAAGCGAACAAGCTCGATCAAGTCGCTAACGTAAAGCAAAAGTACGCTGTGCAAAGTATGCGAACCGACTCTGTTCTCATGAAACGTTCTCCGCTCGGGCTCGTAGCAGTATTGGCCACGGCAGACGACTTACAGTACCCTGTAGATGCAATTTTATCGCCTTTGATCGCAGCGACGGCTGCAGGGAACTCAGTTGTGGTCGTACTGCCACCGAAACGAACAAAGGTCATCGAGTTACTAGGAGGAATTGTGCGGAGCGCATTTCAAGGCGGCTCAGCAAGTTGTGTTGTGGAGCAAACAGATGCGGTGACAAATTTTCTACAAAAACATGCTTGCAGTAATGTGACTTTCGATGGTTTAGGTATACCCGCACGAGCGGAAAATGTGATCATCGTGGATGCCAACATTGTCAACGCCGATTTCTATCGCACCAAGAACGAGTCTGCTAAAGACATCAAGAAGCTGCAACGCATAGCGGAAGCTGTTCAAAATGCGCAGAAGTACGGTGATTTCTTAATAATGGTGTCGGAGAACATCTTTGAGTCTTTCAAAGGTATGTTGTCAGGTGGGCATCACGATCAATTGATCGCTACGACAAGCTTGGAGCACGTCATTGCACAACTGAGCAATAAAAAGATCGGCCATCTCTCATGCTTTACCACACGGGACTTCGCCTCATTCTATTCCACAAACGTAGCGGCAAGAAGCATGAGTTTCGACAGCATTCCTCTGGACTTGATAGTTGGCTATTGTCCAACTGCCATTGGCGTTCAGCGCGCCAGACACGATGATACTGGGTTCCAGCTCGAACCACTGTGGGACGTTTCAATATTTACGAAGCTGCTTCCGATTATAAGCGTACGCTGCCAGCCAAATGACATTGACACCAGCAAGCTGGCCATCGTCCCAATGAAGAGGAGGCACGTCTCGCACTGGGAGTTCTTCCCCACCGGCTTTGTTATCACTTTCTTCCCCACACTTGCTTCGCTCGTTGGATTTACCGGCTTTCTGGGTTATAAAGTGGCGCTAAATGCTTACCGTATGTACGCGTCATGAAATCTATTCCGAGTGGGGGTTCCCTTATGATTGTCATTATCAGCAGCATGTCGTCGAGGAAGGTGGTTCTGATCACTGGTGGGTGTTTTTTGGCATGTATGAGAGGTTATCACTTACAATGAGGTAGGATGCACTGGCAATGGAATCGGATTCCATCTCGCCGAGGCTTTTTTTCATGCTGGTTGCAAGGTCTTTATGTCGGTGGGTATGTGATGTTCACAAGTTGAAGAAGAAACTAATGCATGGGCCAGGGACGCACAATGTCCAAATTTCAATTCATAGACGCTGACGTAGAGCAGGTCCAGCTTGATGTGTCAGATTGCTCGTCTATCCAGTCTGCCGTGACTCAAATCGAAGAGACTGCCGGCAAGATTGACATACTGGTCAACAATGCAGGTCAAGGCTGTGTTGGTCCGTTGGCCGAAGTGGATTTTGACAAAGCCAGGCAAACCTTTGACATCAATGTGCTTGGACTACTAGCAGTCACACAAGCGGTGACGCCGGGTATGATGTCGAGGCGTAACGGACTCGGTGGGTGTTCATTAGAGAATCCAACAATAAAGTCTAACTCTCCCAGCAGTCATCAATATCAGCTCAATTGTTTCCTTCGTACCGACACCATGGGCAGGGAGTGAGTCTCATCTGCTCTTTCAATTATCCAAAAGCTGACATTCGTTACAGTCTACTGCGCAACAAAAGCATGCGTGACGAGCATGAGTGACGTTCTTCGTATGGAACTAGAGGGATTCGGCGTTCGTGTCATGTGTGTATATCCCGGTGCGATCAAGAGCAGCATCGGTGAGGCCAATGCGAAAGCATTCATTGCAAGGCCAGACAGTCGATATGCCAACGTCGGGCAGCATATACTTGCAAGGGCTACATGGTCGCAGTGTGAGTTTCCGTGTTTTTGAAAAGAAGAACTACTCTGAACCTTTGTAGGCCCACAATCTACGCCTACTTCTACACTCGCTGAAGAGATTGTGCGTAACGCACTGAAAAAAAGCCCACCAGCTAATCTCAGTGCAGGCTATCGTTCAAGCAGCGCGTGGTGGAGCTACTATCTACCGTATTGGATTCGTGATCGGCTATGGGCTACACAGTTCGGGATCGCCGAAGTCGGTAAAAATTACCATTCGCCGCCCACTTGAGACTGGAACCATGACTTGTTCAATTTACCCAAAGTCGATCTCCAAATGACATTTGCGTACTGTGACCAAAAATCAGTTATCGTTCTTCTTATATCAAAGCTACTCACGTTTTGCACCATGACTCCAGAAAGCATGAAGACGAGGAAGAATTGTTCTCCTCCGTTTGAGCCTCTGAGAGACTTTCAGTTTTGACTCAATGGAGAATCAAGACTACTTACAAAGGCCTAATAGAAAAGTCTCTGTTACGATCGACTGCCTGATAAAGCGGCACTCCGCGCAGTTCTGGCCAACTGGAAGGTTGAGGATGCGAGGGAGGCGCTTCATATGCTTGACTTTCTGCGACCGGGATGCTTTCGATATTGTCGTTTTGTTTTCGCTCTGGCGGACACAGCGCGCATTCCTCGCTACGTATCCCGTTACTTCTTAAGTGGAGACTATGCGAAAGGTGACCTTCTCTGTAGGCATGCTGCTGTTGCGTAACGGTGATCGACATGCTGCGAGGATGGTGTTTGTGTTGAGAGATAACTAGCTGCACCCCACGCGCTTACCTCCCCCACAATCCCGAATATATAAAAATGATTGGCTCTAGATACACCCTCTTGCTAGTCACGCAACCATGACGAATTCGACAACCTATCCAGTCTTCTTTTTTTCCCATGGAAGCACTGCTATGCTGGGAGAGCCTTCAGCGCCTGCCGCGTATTGGGAGCAGGTTGGCCGTCTGGCCATCGAACAAGGCGTAGAACGTATCATTATGATGGGTGCACATTGGCATCCGGAAGGCGATGCTTTTTATATTGCCACCAATCCACAACCCTCCAAGCAGCCTGTTGCATGGGTCGATCCGAAGAAGTACAAGGACTTTGACCCCAATATCGACGTAAAGTTCTCTGAGCATGTCTTGCGAGAACTGCGAAGCAGGGACTTCAATGTCATGCCAGCACCCAACTTTGAAATCATCCATGATACCTTTCTGATTCGTAAGTGTTTTCGAGATGGAAATGGAAGCTGCTTACACTCTCGCCCGCAGTCAAATGGATGTTTCCGCAGGGCAAATCGCTTCCGTTGACTATTGTTTCATCCAACTCTTGCTTCGATCCGCACGAACATATCAGACTTGGTGCTGCACTGTCGCATCTTCGCCGTCAAGGCTGCTTGATTATTGGTTCAGGTGGTGCAGTACACAACCTCTATCGAAATGATTTTGCGCCTGGTGTCTTCTGGCGTCATACCTTTGCCCAGGAACGTGTGCCCGAGCAATGGGCTCTGGATTTCGGCCAAGCATTCGGAGATGCAATTAGCTACAATTCCGGTCCTGCCTTGCGCAAAGCGTTGGTTCGACTGATGTACTCGCCACAATATCGAGATGCACATGTGAGTCTCCGAGGTAGGAACCAAGTAATCAGAACTAATATTGTAGTTCAATAGGGAACCGATGATCACTTCATGCCAGCTCTATTCTGTGCAGGAGCAGCAGGAACCCTTGAGGACGTTGATAAGCCCAATTTTGTCGGAGAGGAATGCTGGGAGTAAGTTTTGACAGCACAATCATCTTATTACTTCTTACACAATCCCGGCAGACTTTTGAATATGCGCAATACACAATACCAGCTCGGAGAATGGCCGCAAGAGCCCAAAGTGACAGTGATCGATGATTATGTGAAGCTACACATGAAGACAACTCCTCTGTAATTTTTCACCATTCAATGCGATGGTTGTTTTCTGCGGCAGAAAGAAGAATAAGATATTTGCCTTAAAAAAGGGGGGGGGCAAACTCACTTAAATCGCTGGCCGCATCAAATTTCTGCACGGCAACCTCCTTTATCGCACCAAGCTTTACTTTTGACAGACCATCGACGACGTTATACAGCGTGGGTAACTGATCGAAGGATCCTTTCGTAATAGTCAGCTTGACATACGCAGACGCATCTTTTGGTTGTGAAGGGTCAGGCGAGGCATATGGAGCTTGAAATGCGCTCACGGGTGCCTTTCCGGGAGGTGCAGGACAAAAGTTGCATAGCTAGCATCATGTTTCCCCGGTTGGCCTACTGCTGGCACGTAACGATGGTGCAGGAATCCGTGCTGCATCGGATGGGTGAATGATCGATTTCGCGTGACCGCTGGCGCCGTTTCCGGATCATGCTCTTTCAGATTGTTGATCTCTAGGCGTAGAAATTCATAGCCAAGCCAACTTGCCGTGTGTATTCTTGTACGACCATCGTCTGTCACTTTCGCGTCTGGAAGCTCGGCCCATAGCTTGGGGAAGCCGAGCTCCTCCCTACCAGTCGTGATCGGATCGGTGAAGCTTTCGAACAAGACGCTGAGGTAGGAGCCCTTCTTGGCCGGTGTAACGCGTTCGCAGACGATATCGTTCAAATACACGCCCCACGTATTGTATCCCCGGCCGGCAAGCCAAGGAAGATTGCGAAGTTCCATGTTCTCAAACATAATAGTCGGCGTGGCACTCGGATCGACATGATATCCTTGCGGAAGCAAGCTATTTACGCCTTCAAAATCAGCTTCGAAGACAACTCCTGAATGCAAAATTAACGTTAAGCTCCCTTTTCATTCAAAAAGAACCCACCTGTGGTTGTACTTTGCGACTTGGTCCAGTCAAAACGCTCGCCATTGACATCCTGTCTTGGCGTTGGAGCCGGTCCAAAGCCTACGGGGACACGATAGAAACGATTGGTTTGTTCGAACATGTTTGGTGAATCGAGAAAGTGCAACTACGAAAAGCATCTTGGTTATATACCCCCACACATTTCAACCCTTCGGACCGATTGTACAGCAAGAAAATGGAAAGAAAAGTTTTTGTCTCTAACGTTCATGTTGAAAAGTTATGGCGAAGCTATCGGTGATCACTTCGAAGGATCAAAGCTACGAGTCTGCGCGTGTTGATCGTGTATTCAACCTGCGTAGGCCATCGAAGTATCCAGAGGGTATCGTATTTCCGTCGTCGGAAGATGAAGGTGAGTTTTGAGTATTCTGGGTTTTTACGAAAATTAAATTTGTCTCGCAGTTGTGGAAGCTGTCAAGTATGCGGCAGAACACAAACTCAAAGTCACCGTGCGATCTGGTGGACATAGTTGGGCGGCATGGGCAGTACAGCCCGGCTGTTTGCTTGTAGATCTGTCGAAGATCGCGTTTATCGAAGTTGATGCAAGCGAACGTTTGGTCACCGCAAGCACATGCACCACCGGTTGTAAGCTCAATGAGGAGCTCTTAAGGCATGGACTTATGTTCGGTGGTGGTCATTGTCCCGACGTGGCTATCGGTGGCTTTCTACTTCAAGGTGGACAAGGTTGGGGATGTAGAACATGGGGTTGGGCATGTGAGCAGATCGAGTGCATGCGTGTGGTTACAGCACAGGGAGATGTAGTCAATGCCTCGCGTACGGAGAATGCAGACTTGTTCTGGGCTGCAAGGGGCTGCGGACCAGGCTTTTTTGGCGTGGTGCTGAACTTCACGCTCCGCCTGAGGCAAAAGCTCAATCTTTATGCTTCTACGTATATTTTTGACGTGGAGCAGTGCTATGACACCATCGCACCATGGTATCTGGAAAGATGCCAATCGACGACAAAGGGGGATCTGGAATTGGTCATGTTAGGGTTCAATAGCGCAAAGTGTCTTCCTGAACTTCAGCCTGTGCGGCCTGTCATGGTGATTCGTGCGGTTGTCTTTACAAAAGACGAAGATGAGGGACGGCGAGCACTGCAAGGCTTTAACGACGGTATACCCATGCAGCGGTCTGAGTATTGCAGGGTAGCCAGTGACTTCGAAGCAACCACTATCGCCGCAGAGTACGCACAACAGGCGCGCGATAATCCACCGGGTCACTACTGGACGCAAAATTCTTGGTTGGACGGCGATATACTACAAGTAGCGGCCGCTCTGAAAAAAGCATGGACCGATCTGCCAACAAACGAGACTTTTTCTTTGCATTATTCGATGGGACCACTTAGACCACTGCCAACGGATATGTGTTTTGACATTCAGACGGAACACACGTTCTCTGTGTACACGATTGCTCCGCCAAACTCAAGCTTAGAAACGAAGACGAAGTGCGACAAGTATATACGCGCAGTCTTTCATAATGGCGTGGACAAAATACCCCAAGGACAAGGCGGTACAGCTGGCATCTATCTCGGCGACTCGGATCTACGTGACAGGCCGATACGCTTTATGTCAGACGAGAATTGGCGAAAATGGAAAGATGTCAGAAAGCATTGGGACCCGAAAGACTTTTCTTTGGCTACGACGGAGAGCAAGAGCACGGAGAACGATTTAATAAGAACCCGTTAGAGTAGAAAGACTGATCTTGTACCCGAATGTCATTCAACAAAGCCACCCCCACATGAATCCGAGTGCGTATGGGGAAAGTGCCACAAGTCTTTACTATCGTTTCCCCACAATCGGAACGCGGGAGCGAACAGCTAACTTGGCGCGCGCGCTCCTTGCTTGCCATCCTTGACACGAAATGCAGCGAAAACAGATATAAAGCATGCTCTGGGCAGCATCGCCGACATCCCCACATCCCATCCCCAACATGACTCGCAGCCAAGAGAGCCTGGATGACAAAGATATGGGCGGCAAAGAGGTAGAGGCTCAGCCTACCTACTATCAAAGCGGTAATGCCGATGACGGCCAATTGACACAGAAAATCAGCGCGCTGGGGGAGAATGCCGGTACAGTAAGGAATATCGAGCACGATGGTGACTTGATCTTGTTGCCCACGCCCAGTGACGATCCCAACGATCCTTTGAACTGGTCGCGCACGTATAAGTGGTACATGACGTGCGTCGTGTGCATGGCCGCGTTCATGTCCAACCTCACCACGGCCGGACCCAGTATTGCCATTCTGCAAACCAGCCAGACGTTTGGCACCCTGCCACCTAAGACTGCCTATCTCTATTCGTGTGCAGCACTGATGCAAGGCGCTTCGATGTTCTGGTGGTCACCCTTGACGAGCAAGTTCGGCAAACGGCCCATTTACGTTTTTACCTATCTGCTTTATATGGCCATGTGCTTCTCCGCAGGTGCTTGCAAGACATGGTCGGCACAGCTTGGCGTTCGTATGATCATGGGAGCCGCTTCGGGTGCGGGAGAAATGCTCGGCCCGCTTACCATCAACGACATCTGGTTCGTTCATGAACGGTCCACGCCGCTTGCCGCCTACAATGCATTTTTAAGTGTAGGCGTGGCGTTTGGCATCATCATTGATGGTGCAATCGTAAGCAACTATAACTGGCGTTACATCTACTGGATCTCCGGTCCGATCGTCGTTTTTCTTTGCATCCTGGTCGTCTTCACCTTCCCCGAAACTTCTTTCCATCGACCGCCTTTACGACAGGTGACATTGTCACAAAAGCGAAACATCGACATGTCCACCAAGAAGACTTTCTTTCAAAATTTGCGACTCTTTCACGGCATACAAACGCAAGAGAGTTTCTGGCGTTTGTTCTATCGTCCTTGGCTTGCACTTATGCTTCCGCCTGTAGCTTGGGCCACGTTGACGTTTGCCGCCACGATTGGTTTCATTGTTGCCGTCACAAGTAATGTGGCCCTTGCCTTTGGACAGGCCTACCAATTCGGTCCTCGATCGGTCGGTCTCTGCTTTTTCGCCGGGTTTATTGGAAGTGTTCTGGGAATCGCACTGGGTGGCAACCTCACCGACTGGCTCAGCTATCGGCTTGTCGTTCGCAACAAAGGCATTCGTGAACCGGAAATGCGCTTGCCGTCCATCCTGCCAGCTTTGATCACCGCGCCCCTTTCGTTGATCTTGTACGGAGCCGGCATCCAGTACAAATGGCATTGGATCGTGCCCACGATTGGCTTGGGTCTTCTGAACTTTACCGTTGTCGCCGGCACAAATGTGGCCTTGGTCTATGCGGTGGACTCGTACAAGCCGATCGGTGAAGAGGTCGTTACGTGCATCTTAGGCTACAAGGGATTCATTGGATTTTTGCTTTCTTTCTACACCAACACTTGGGTTGCCCAGCAAGGCTACTTTGGAGCATACGGCGAGATGGCTGCGATCTCGTTCGGATGCATCATCCTTTGCGTGCCCCTTTACATTTGGGGTCGTTCTATCCGCCGTTCTTCGGTCACCTGGAGGATTTTCAGTCTGATCAAGTGGGACAACGACAGAGATGACATGATTATTGAGAACGAGTGATTTAAATAGTATATTTTTTGCCTCTTTTCCATCATCTTGCTACTAATGAGTGACACACCTGAGTATTTGCGACTGGCCCCTGGCCAGCGCTACATTTTTAAGTGCGTTGCGAGATAATGAAAGAACAAAGCTAACACACATTGGCAGGGACGAGAAGCAGGGCAGTGATCAGAAGGACAACCGTTCGTCAGTGCTAGTGAACCATATCTGCTT
Organism: Dendrobium chrysotoxum; assembly: GCA_019925795.1. Lineage (NCBI taxonomy): Eukaryota > Viridiplantae > Streptophyta > Magnoliopsida > Asparagales > Orchidaceae > Dendrobium > Dendrobium chrysotoxum. Next base: position 18,188 of record JAGFBR010000279.1, on the reverse strand, counting down.
TCGGATCTCCTCGCCGGAACGCAGTATAGCTTTTTTCAAAGAAGTCTTTGGATACAGTCCACTGTTTGCATGGAAGTGAGTCTAGTAATGGCATGGTATGATGAGGGCCTGACTTCGTTAACAGCATCGGACCACAAACGGTCATTTTTCTGACGAGATTAAAAGCTGGAGAGAATCGCGAAGATGTGTTCAAGACCATGCAAAGCAGGGAAGGCCTCTTGGAACTTATCTGGGACCGCAAGGAGGATCAAAAGATAGGACATAGGGAAGATGCAAGCTTCTTTCACATAGGAATGTGGGTAGCGCCGCAGCTCGTATAGACTTATGCTCATCTGGCCCCGCACACCAGAACGGTAACGGACGTCCAAGATATTCTGAATAGGGCAGAGAAGTTCGGCGCGCCAATTCACAAGAGGCTGGGCGTCCCCACAAGTATGCTTGAATTGGGCTGTACAGAGGACACGGAGATGTACACAACCGGCTGTGAAAGAATTTTCAGCAAGGTGGCATTCATTGGCGACCCAGACGGCAATTGGATCGAATTAGTGCCGAGAAATATGGTGAGTGCTTCGGTCCGAAGTGTGGGGGTGTACAATTAATATTTCATGTAGCACTAGCGTGTCGTCTTATTACTGTCATCATTGAGTCATGCCCGACCGTGTGTGCTTCGTCACAGGCGGCGCCAGCGGTATCGGTGCGCAATGTGCACGTCAATTTGCTCGACAGGGTGAGCTTGTAGTGATCGCAGATATCAACGAAAGACTCGGACAAGCTGTTGTCAGCGAAATACATAAAGAATTCGGGCAAGGTCGCGCGATCTTTGTTTTGTGCAATGTCATGAAGGGTGGCGCCATCCGTAGCGCCTTGGAGGAGGCAATCAATGCATATGGACGATTGGATGTGGCGATCAAGTGAGTTTTATGTTAGTTGTATAAATTTGCATGCTGACAAAGATAAAAGCTGCGCGGGAATTACTGGGGGCAAGCTCGTGCCGATGCATGAAATGACCGAAGAGGAATTCGATCTGGTGCATAATATTGATGCCCGGGGTGTGTTTCTGTGCTTAAGAGAAGAACTTCGAATCATGAGGGGACAAGATGTGAGTCGCTATTACTTTTCAAGAAACTTGTGAACTTACTTTGAGAGCAGCCAATTGGGCAAGGGGTTCGCAAAAGCAGGGGCATCATCGTCAATGTGTCCTCCAGAGCAGGCTTGGAAGGCGTTCCGACCTTTGGAGCATACTGTGCAGCTAAGCATGCTGTGCTAGGACTAACAAAGGTAGCTGCGCTCGAGAATGCAGATCATTGGATTCGAGTGAACTCTATCTGCCCCGGTCTCATTACCACACCCGGACATACTTCCGATGAGACACACAAGGAGCTGGACGCAAAAGTAAGTTTTCTTTCTTCTTTTAAATAAAACACAAAGCTAATTAGAACAAAAGCTCGCCGCTGCTTGCCCCATGCAACGTTGGGGAGAACCAGCAGAGTGTACGGATGGCATTATGTTCTTAGCGTCCGAACAAAGTAGTTTCATGACCGGTGCAGCCTTGGAGATCGACGGTGGAATGGCAGCCAAGTCCCGTTGAAATACAATCAAACCTGAACATCTTCCAACTTCTTGCCGTCAAATATAAGCTCTTGGGCATCCAGAAGCACATAGGCCATTCTCGTCCACTTGTCCGATTTGTTGCGCCACAAATGATTGGTTCCTCTTTGAATGCAAACTTCACTCGGTCCCAGAAGTCTCTTTTCGCCTGAATCTAGCTCCACCTCGATCTCTCCCCAGATCACCAGGCCGTAGTCTAATGACTGAGTGCGGTGCATAGGACTCTGAGTGTTGGGAGGAAAGTCTACGATGCGTAATACAGACCCGCCAACATTGTGAAGTCCACCGGAGAAGACAGGCTTCAGCGCACCGTCTTGTGGTGACATGTTGTCCACCGGCGTGGTATTGGTAGTCCACATCACCGCGAACGTGGCGTGTTCTGGTGTGAGATCTAGACGTTCAACTTCATCGTCATGCTTGAAGAAAGTCTTACCAGTCTGATCATGACTGGTGACCACACGTCTGATACCGCCTTTAGGTATGTTGTCCATCGTTGTTTTACGAAGAAAGATAAATGGTAGCCAAACATTCCTTATAAATGCCCCACATCCGAGAATCGGCCCCCACAATCAAAATCTAAACAAAATAAGCCATGCTTGTATTGTAAAACAGCTTGTCCTACCACAATCATCATGACAGAGGGACTAGACATCATCATTGTCGGAGCGGGCATTGCCGGCTTAGCTTGTGCAAGAGCCTTGCGCGAGAAGCATCGTGTTCGTGTGATTGAACAGACCAGATTGAAAGCAGAATTGGGAGCTGCCATTCAGTGAGTGTAAATGGAATGAAAGAGACTTTATGCTTACGACGATCTTTACAGTCTTGGGCCGAATGCCGCCCGTTTGATTCTACCGTGGGGAGTGAATCTTGATGAAAGTCCAAGAACCAACGTTCTACGCGAATACGATAGCAATTTGAACCTTATAAAAACAACGGCCATCGACGCCGAAAAGCAATTTGGTGCACCATGGCTACTGAACGTGAGTGGTCTTGCAAAACGAACTCATCGTGAAGACGCTTAATCTATTTTTGCTGTAGCACCGGGTCACGCTTCACAAAGAGTTGATGCGTGTTGCTACTACCGCCGTAGATGGGATTCTAGGACGACCGGCTGAGTTGATCACCGGTTCTCGTGTTGTGGCAGTAGACCCTGAGCGTGCGACATTGACTTTAGAAGATGGAACTGAATTAAAGGCCGATGTCATTATTGGCGCAGACGGTATTAAGTCGGTCGCACGATCAGCGGTCGTCGGCGATGCTTTCTCGGCCAAACCAAGTGGACATTCCGCATATCGTTGTCTCATTGCCGCCGATAAGATTTTGCAGGATGAGGAGTTGAGCTGGCTCATGAGTCCCACTGGGGTGACACTGATGCTCGGTGTGGACCGTAGGGTGGTGAGTGCTTTGGAATGCATCCACATGAAAAGCTGGCTGACTTGTTTTGAAGGTCGCATACACATGCGCTTATAAAGGCGAAAAGCTGATCAACGTCGTAGCTGCCGTACCCGACAAGGAGCTTGGACATCTCTCGGAGGAGTCTTGGAACGCTCCTGCTTCTGTAGAGTCTTTGGTCAATGCTTTCAGAACATTTTCACCGGCCATCAAGCGGCTGCTTTCATACGCCACCGATGTCAGCTGCTGGCAACTGCGGGATCAAGAGCCACTGGAAAGCTGGGTCAAGGGCCGCCTGATCATCGTCGGCGACGCGGCCCATCCCATGCTACCACATATGGGACAGGGTGGCTCACAAGCAATCGAAGATGCCGATATGCTTCAGTACATACTTCGAAATCTCAGCAGCGCCAACACTTATCAAGAAATCCACGCAGCGCTGCAAGAGGTATTTCGACTGCGTTGGGAGCGTGCCTCAATGTGTCAAGAAACGTCCAGAGCACAGGCCATGGGACCGCGTGAAGCAGGGGAGACGGTCAAGATCACGGCAGTGAATCCGTTGAAGTTCTCTTCGCTCCTCTACAGCTACACCGGAGCGGAAGACTGGGCTACCAGCAATCCGGTGGTTGAAATTCAAACACCTGCTGCCATGCCCGTTGCTCCGCCAAGTGCCACACCGCTTACAGGCAAAGTGTAAATACGGAAATAAATCAATACGTGCCCCACCCCCTCATTAACCCATCACCCCCATGCGCGTACGATGAACGACTCAGAGTCCAGGGGGCCGACGGCGAACACGACATGTCCCGACTGCGGGAGATGCTTTTCTCGCGTGGAGCACATGAAGAGACATCGTCTGGGCCACACGAAGAAGCCTGACTTTGTCTGTACCGTCTGCACCAAGTCTTTCTATCGTCTTGACGCGCTCAAACGCCATCAGACCATCCATCTACAGGATACCGGTAGGAAACAGGCGAGCAATGCGTACGTCGGTAAGGTCAGACAGGCGTGCAAAAGGTGCTCCCGGATGAAGCTCAAGTGCGACGGTGAGCAGCCTTGTCAACGTTGTCGTAAAGCAGGCCACACTACCCGTTGCCACTTCAGACCGGCGGTGGTGAACGCAATACCCGACGTGCAAAGCGGATCCACCACACAGGAAATCATCGAACCCGAGAGTCTACTCCCGGAGAGAGACCTACTCATGTCATCACCACCGCAGCAACAGCAGTGGCATATGTCCATAGCCACTCCGACCATGCCTTCTGTTCACTTTGCTATCGACACCGAGCTGGACCCGCGTCTACTAGAGCCCACCAGCAGCCCTGGCCAAGAGATTGATTTGACAATGTCTGGCGATGTCTTACTGGGTGGTCACCAAGCCGAGGAACTCATGAATACTGCACCGTCAACAGATTTGGATTGGCTTTTCTCCGGTTTTTCTCCTCTGGATCAGATGATCGATTCCTTTCCACCTATGAACAGTTGGATCATGCATGGTCTGGTCGAAGAAAGGTCGGAGGCGGATGTCATAACAGCCCGCACAGTCAGTCGACCCACCTCGCCGCTGCGAATTCTTAGCGAAGCAGCAGCGTTGACGACGACGACTTCAGTGGATGAAGACACGCCCGAATCTATACATCAGAGACGTCAACTGCTTCCGGGCGACGTATATGCACCGTCTAGACGTCCGTCTATCACAGAGGGTGGTGCAAGTGGTTCCTTGCGTCAGAACTGGCCTACAAGCTACTACCCGGCGGCGGCAGGCCAGCCGTATCTGACGACGGTATTCGAACCTGTGAGCGACGATGTGGCTTTGCTAGAAGATACATGCCAGGTGCCTGAATTCGACGATGCAAGCCGGCAATCGATCTTGTCAGTGGCCGAGTTACTTCCACCGCAAGACGTGGCCAACGTGCGTGCAGTGTTGTCGTCGATCGATAATCGCTCGTACAACGTCATGCTACAGCTTTACTTTGAGGAATTTCACGCCTTCTTCCCCTTTTTGCACGTTCCTACCTTCAATCCAGCAAAATGCAGTCCTTTCCTTCTGATGGCAATCTGTGCCGTTGGCTGTTCTTTCTCCAAGATGCGACAGGCAGCCAGTCTGTCCGATTGGCTGATCGACATTGCACATCGTACGGTACGGGCGCAATGCGATCAGAATATGTTCCACGCAAGGTCTATCTCTACTATTCAAGCGTTGCTGCTGTGCTGCATCACGTTTGGCACATCAGCAAACAGACGGCTTTTCGAGCACGGCGAAGCATTACATTCCGCACTGGCAACGATGGTGCGCCGGAGTAATTTACTAGAAGAAGAAGTCGGCCGCAAGTGACAGGAGATCAACAGCAGCAATGGACCGCTTGGGTAAGGTATGAGACGGCCAAACGGACTGCATGGGCTTGTTTCGTTGCCGACATCGAACTGGCTTCCTGTTGGAAGTTCAGTTCCACGTATATTTATGATGAGCTTCGTGCCGATCTGCCATGCCCAGACCATCACTGGGCGGCTGATTCGGCCAGCATATGGGGTGAAGCGGAGCAAATTGTGGCGTACTCGCTGGCCGATCTACATGCTCTCATCCGTCAAGGCAGTGGCTTGGACGGAAGATCGCTGTTCGAACGTAAGATCTTGGCTTTGTCCTTGTGTAATATTGGCCTATCGCTCTCAGGTGCATTAAATCCTTTTGTCGTTCTCACGATTCAACCTGCCATCAACGAATTCGGCGATTTGCTCGAATCAACAGCAAGCAAAGCCGCAAGACATCCTGGTCCTGCAGCGACAACGTACGAGGCTCTTCTGCGGTATGTCCACCTTGGAGGCTCGGTGCATTTCATTGATCTACAAGCGTTGGGAGGGCGACGAGGACGACTGGAAGCAGAGTCGGCGCTGAGTGCGATCATCGGGCGATTTCGCCAAGATAGCAATACTTTAACCACCGCTGCTGTGCTGGCCGGACGTATCGTGCACCTTGTTCGATCTGCTCGCCTGCTCACCACCTGTACAGCCAACATCCTGTTTTACGCCGCACTGACTCTCTATGCGATTGCAAAGTATCTGCAGGATCCGTCGCAGACCCAGAAGACAACGAGGAAGATCAACTTGGATACAGGAACAGTATTGCGACTGAGTCAGATCGACCCAGGCGCCACTTTTACTTTGAAAGGTGTTGGGGACCTCAGTTCGGACGGCGCGGCAAGTAGAGTGCTTTCAGTGTACTCGGATATGCTGATGAACGACGTCACCACTCAGGCCCGCGGTATATCAAAGCGGCTCGGAAGGCTCTTACGACATATGGCTGACTCGAAGTCATGAGTGGAGAATACCGCTGTCGCCTGTGCCAGCTGCAGTCAGTCGAAAGTATGAGAGGGACCAAAGAGAAGGCAGCAAACAGTCCAGGCGTGCAAGGCCTGATTTCCGTCGCCGACTAGGAGATAACAATTTGACACACTACAAAAGCCACAGAAAGTGTCTCAACGGACGCGTGGAATTAAAAGCCACAAAATCGTTCTCGGCGGACGCATCGAATAATGTTCCAAAAGCGTTTCATTTCGTTTCATAGGACAAGGCCTAAAGCCGATCATTCACGATTATTTTCGTACACATATAAGATGCTCCGACAAATGATGGCCAACGAAATGCCAATGACCACATGAGATGAAGTTAACAGCGCCTCTATTGCTCCTCGTTGCTTGTCTTGCTACAGTAACGCACGGATTTGTGCATCCTGGTTTGTACAATACTGATAGACAGTTTCAAGCGAGACGATTTGGGATCGGGTCGCAAATACAACCATGGACAGCCGATTTCGCTTTACTACGGAATAACACCTACAACTCACCATCGCGAACTCCTCGTCCGGTCAGCCTGTTGATTCGTGGTGCAAACACCAATCTTCCAGCGCAAAATTATCCCAATCTTTACCAAGATGCGGCCTCAGCGTACGCTATGGCGCTGGATTGGCAGATTTCCGGTGACGTCAGCCGAGCCAACGCAGCTGCAAAGGTATTGACTGCGTGGGGCAGTACTTTACAGCAAATCAATGGAACGTCGGATATGTATCTTGCCGCTGGCATCTACGGCTATCAGCTGGCGGTAGCCGCAGAGACGCTGCGCAACTTTCCAGGGTGGGCCCAAGCTGATCGAACGGTATTCAACAACATGCTGCAAACCGTCTTTGCACCCATGAATCTGAATTTCTTCAGACGCACTTGGGCGCCAAGATCGATCATTACTGGGCCAATTGGGACTTGTGCAACCTTGCCTCGCTCATGGCCATCGGCATCTATCTCGACCGACTGGACTACGTCAAATTTGCAACCACATACTATCTTACTGGAGCTGGAAACGGCGCTATTAGAAATGCTGCATGGGTAGTCTATCCGGACGGACTAGCCAGTGGCAGGAGAGCGGACGCGATCAAGGTCATAGCATGCTTGGAATTGGCCTTGCTGCAAGCATCTGTCAGATGGCATGGACTCAAGGCTTTGATCTGTACTCGGCCTATGATAATCTATTGCTCAAAGCGGCTCGCTACGTGGCGAAATACAATTTAGGCGGCGACGTCAACTATACCTCCTACACCAACAGTGATGTAACACAAGCGACCATCTCCAGCACAGGCAGAGGCGCTGCACGTCCTATTTGGGCAATGCTGTACGGCCATTACGTACAGCAGCAACGAATGGCAGCGCCGGAGATCTTGGCAATGGTCTTGAAGAACGGAATTGAGGGCGGAGGAGGCAACTACGGCACCACCAGTGGAGGCTTTGACCATTTGGGCTGGGGCACATTGACTTTTCTTGTCCCGGGTCCTCGCTTATCCAATCTCAATCTCAACTTCAATGCCAGCATCTGGAACAGCACTTTAGCATAATTTCTTGGCAATACGATCCTGTTCGTGCGATTTGAGTTGTTGTCCTAGAGTTTGAGAAAGACCTGCGTACGACGTAGGCCGGATAGGAAATACCCATTGCATAAGTCTTGTAAGCATTCCGATGTTGACATTGGCTTCGTCAAGCACCTCATCAATCGTATGCATCGAGAAGGGGACCACATTGCAGCCAAGACTATGTTTGGATTGACAGCGAACGTCTAGCCAATCCAATTTTTGCTTTACGATTGTCTTCTGCTTTTCTTCGCTAGGTAGCATTACCTCTCCTTTCTGCAAATAGGCGCCGATCCAAAGCGCACTGGCTTCCGAGCTTGTGGCACCGAAGAGCGATGACCCAAACCCATTAAATGTCAGACCAGGTACGTCAAAAGGCTTGATATGGCGATATAACATCCAATAACCCCTCTCGTCGGTCAATCGCTGCTGAATCTCCGATGGTAGGAAAGAAGGTGGCTTTTGCTCAAAGCCAGTGCCGCAAACAATCACATCTACGGGAAGAGAAGCACCATCGCTAAGGTTTGCGACCCATCGTCCGTCTTTCTGTGTCACTTCTTCAATCACGCAGTCTCTTCTGACAGTCAGCAAGCCCTTGCGAATCTTCTCGTAGAATCCTACTGTGGCAAGACTGATCGTGCTTTGCGCCACTGTCTCGAATGGCAAATTGGGCACCAAGCCAAGAGCAGGCAAACCAAGTTGTGTTTTGATGACCCACTCTAGCGAATCCATCAGCGAGTTGCGTACCACTTTGCCGATGCGAGTATGATGAAAAAATGACTCGATCGGATTCGCAGGTCGCATGTATTCGAACAACGCTTCTCCCATTCTTGTGAGCAGTAGCCATTTGTACGTTAACCCAGCAATTCTTCTTGGTACTTTCCAGATCAGACGACGTGCGACAAGAGTGGTGCTGGCGGCTCCTAGAGCATCATCACGTGCGACTGTGCAGGCTACGTCACAAGCAGACTTTCCGTATCCGACCACCAAGACGTTCTTGCACGCACTTCCTCGAAGCCATTGATCTCGCTTGTGTGACAGATCCGACCTCCTGCAGCCTTGAAGTCTTTTGCACCCGCATATGCCGGCACATCCACTGCATTGAAAATGCCCGTGCAAACGACGACGTGCTCTGCTTCAACGATCTCGCCATCTTTCGTTTTGACTGTCCAAAGCTGCGACGGGCTACTGCCGTTCAAAGAGCCTTTTCGGGAAACGTCAACCACTTCAGCGTTCAGGCGTAGAAGGTCCTGCATTTTGTTCTTGGTGACATACGATTCCAAGTACTCTTGCACTTCTCTGCCCTCAGGCCACTGTCCGTACCGTTTGGGCATGGCAAGATCCGAAAGACAGTATGTTTCCTTTGTGTTTTGCGTCTGTAAACCGGGGTAGCGCCGTTCGGCACTCCAGACTCCGCCCACATCTGCACACTTCTCCAGCACAACACATTCGTGACCGAGATCGCGAAGCGTTTTGGCCGTCGTCAAGCCTGAGAATCCTGCCCAATGATAGCCACCCGCATGGTTGTACGAAAATGAGAAGAATGTTTGCGCTTATCTTTCAACATCTGTGGGGCGCAGTTGCAACGGGCGCGTTTCTGTAAACTGCTCCAGTGCCTCTTTTCTTCCAGCCTGTCATCACGCGAAGATGACTCTTGAAAGACCGCACATTGACGACCAGGGACGATGGCATTTCTTCGGCGGAGATTTGACAGCCTGGAGGTGAAGCAAGAGGGCAAATCATTTACCTCTGCACAGATCTTCAAGGCGAACTCACCCCATTCGGGCGCGGGAAGGAAGAGCACGGCTACACCGCCGTACCATACCCATCTTTACCAAACCGAAACGTTTGACGTACAGAGTGGAACGCTATGCTTTTTGATAGACGGCAAACAGGGCAAGTTGCAGGCCGGACAGAAGGTTGACATTCCTCCTCATCGACCACACACCTTCTGGAACGATCCCAGCACCGGCACCGATCTGCACGTGCACATCACCGTTCGAGGTGGAGAAAATGCCGGATTCGACGAGGATTTCGTTCGCAACTTCTATGGCTACCTGTCCAGCGTCACGATGCAGAACAAGACGCCCAACCGCTGCAGATGATTCGGTTCCTAGACGATGCCGATGTGGTCTGGCTGATATTCCATTCGGCTTAGGTTATTATCTGAACCGCATAGTTGGCTACTGGCTCGCAGGAAGATTACTGGGCTACCCTACTAGGTTTAAACTGTTCTCTGAATAAAAGCCGCGTTGTTTTATGAAATCCATCCCATTCCACCATGTCCGCCCACCTGACTGAATGTCCATTCAAAACAACAGCAGAAGGGCTGACACTATACGCAGATGTTCTGTTGCCTGCTGACTTGACCAAAAGCAGCCCACGGCCGGTATTGGTCTGGTGGCACGGTGGAGGCCTGCTTCAAGGCACGCGCAAAGGCACCGCTCCCCACTTACAGAAAGCACCAGAAGAGCACAATCTGATCGTCGTATCGGCAGACTATCGCCTAGCCCCTCAAGTTCGCATGCCCGAGATCCTCTCTGACGTAGCCGATGTACTGCGTTGGATTCAATCGGACGAATTCACGCACGTGACAAAGGGATGCGCCGATACCAGTCAGGTCTTTGTCAGTGGAAGCTCTGCTGGCGGCTGGCTCGCCCTTCTTGCCGGTTCTGGACTGGGCTTTGATGCATGCAAGGTCGCTCCACCTCCAAGACCTGCGGGCGTTGTAGCAATCTATCCAATCTCCGACCTTCAAGATCCGTTCTGGAACACGAAGCAGCGTCCTGTCTCCTACTTCCCTCGCATTATCGATGGTCAGGCCGAGCTAAAAGAGAACCTAGATCCCAAGTCAGAGGTGCTGGCGTTTTCTGCGTTGGATGCACCTCGCTCGGTATTCTATCACTACATGATTCAAGAGGCACTTTTGCCTTCGCTCCTGTTGGACGGCACCCACATCGAACCAAAGGCATTCTCTGTAGCCCAGGCAATCTCACATGGCACAGTCACCTTGCCGCCCACGTTCATCGTACATGGCTCGATCGACGACAAAGTCCCGCTTCGTCAGGCCACAGACGTGTATGAGGCACTTCAGAGCAAAGGTCACAAAGACATTGAATTGGTGGTCGAGGAGGGAAAAGATCACCTTTACGACCGAGAACCTTCGGCGAACATGAGTAAGATGTATGCATTTATCGCACGGCATTGTCACACTTCTTAGCTCCGGCAATCAGGCTTGCGAAGAAAGCTCGCCATGCGGAGACGTTGGTCAGCCATGCAATTTCCGGGGCTAATCTTGGACCCCGCATGATCGAGCTGCTTGCTTCCATCGTTAGCGCGTGTATTGCCAGATGTCCGTCACGCTAAAAGATTGCCGGTACCTTAGCTTGTTCTGTGCGGGGAAGCCGCCGGGGATTCTTGTATTCATGCTGATGACGGCTATATAAGACCGTATGAACGTCAACGATTCCAACTTGCTCTTCATCTCACTCCCATCCCCAAACTTTCCCCACAATATGACCTTCTCCAAAGCCGCCCTCGTCTCCACGATCTGCCTGGCCGCAAACCTGATCAAGGCAGCCCCTGCCTCCACCAGTGCACCTTGTGACATTTACGCTTCTGGTGGCACACCTTGTGTTGCAGCTCACAGCACTACCCGTGCGCTCTACTCCTCTTACAACGGTGCCTTGTACCAGGTCACCCGTGCTTCTGATAGCAAGACTCAGGACATCGGTCTGCTGACGCAAGGTGGGGTTTCCAACGCCGCAACTCAAGACAGCTTCTGCTCTGGAACATCGTGCACCATCAGCATCATCTACGATCAGAGTGGCCGTAGCAACCACCTAACTCGCGCACAAAAGGGCGGATTCAGCGGTCCAAACAGTGACGGCAGCGATAATCTTGCCAATGCAAGCGCTGCTCCCATCACCGTTAACGGCAAAAAGGCTTACGGCGTCTACGTCGCTCCTGGTACAGGATACAGAAACGACAACACCAACGGTATCGCCACCGGAAATGAGGCCGAGGGAATGTATGCTGTTCTTGACGGCACCCATTATAACGACGGCTGCTGTTTTGACTACGGAAACGCAGAGACCAGCAACACAGACACGGGAAGGTGAGTCGGAGAAAGTTCGCCTTGATGACGATGACGTCTAATAGACTCGTTCAGCGCACATATGGAAGCCGTTTACTTCGGCACGAACACTGTCTGGGGCTCTGGAGCGGGCAACGGTCCATGGGTGATGGCCGACCTGGAGAATGGCTTGTTCTCGGGCTACAACCCTAAGCAAAACACGCAAGACCCTACCATCACCTCTCGCTTTGTGACAGGCATTGTAAAAGGAGATTCCTCTAACTTATGGGCCATCAAGACTGGAAATTCGCAATCAGGCGGTCTCAACACTGCCTACAGCGGCGTACGCCCGAGTGGTTATTACCCAATGAATAAGGAGGGCGCAATCATTCTTGGCATTGGAGGTGATAACAGCAATGGCGCGGCTGGTACTTTCTATGAAGGTGTCATGACCAGCGGCTACCCCTCTGACACCACTGAAAATGCCGTACAGGCAAACGTTGTGGCCGCAAAATACGCGGCCTAAGTGTTCGTAGGTGTAATGACAATGATCGTAATGACACTATCTTTTGACAAGTATTGGCTTTCTTGTGGTAATAAGTGCGTGTCAGCAGCAGAGACTTTGAAATACATCTCTCTCTATCTCGCTCGTACAGTATTGTACATACCTCTCTCCTTTCTTGGCAAGCTGCAAGACAGTGATGGCGGCGCGTCTGACATGAGGCGGTGAGAATAAAATAATCTCGAAGACCGCATTTCGTGGTGATAAAAAGATGAGACACGATTACAGCTATGCTTCCTGCTGGTTACAAAGCCTTATGATAACCATGACATTCGTCCCTGGCCTATGTAAAGACGGCGTATCTAGTGTCTATGCTTCATTTTGTGACACAATCAATAGACGAGACGCGCATTCCGCTCCAATCGCTTGTGTATCCGTCATGGTCAAAGCGACGGAGCCGAAAACAATTTGGCTGAAGGCGTCGTATGGAGTCCGACTTGACATGCAAAATTTTCACATGATTATAGGTGCGGCGATCACCTTGATTCGTCACAGCGCAAAGGATTCGGTAGCGTTTACTAACAGTGACAATGGTCCGACCGCCTGCAAAAAGGGCCAAGCATGCCACTTCTCGCAATGGACAGGATGCTTCATCGTCGAGTAGGCTAGTCGTCATCGATTTGACAGAGCCTGATACATCAACATCTGCAGCACAGATGGCCACGCAAGCGAAGATGGAGGCTGCGAATCCATCATTCATCGCAGTCGAAGCACCAACAAAGCCTGACCATGCATCGTCAGAGATGAAGTCGGACGAGGTATCGCGATGAAGGCGGAGGAGGAGGCAACAGGCGCGGTCGCATCACCACATGATGAGATGGCTATTGATCTTGTGCCTCTACCATGTGCTCAAGACGTACCGCCAATGTCTTCTGCGAGATTATCGATAGATGTCAAAGCAGGTCCTTCTTTTGCACCAGCACGTGCATCGACGCCTGTCACAAGTCCTCAGGCGGCTGCAAGTAGCTCTCCAGAAAGACCGTCAATGCAAGAGCGCGGGATGCTCTCTCGCTGCGATCTGAGTTCGGAAAGCGGCTCAGATTTGGAAGCTGCCTCGGATGCGGAGAGTGAGTCTGATTCGGACTTAGAATTGAACCTCCGGCCACCAAGCCCGTCGAAAGCAGACAAGAAGAAGTCATTGGTGAAAACTTACCATGCCGTTGTCTACGGCAGTATGCGTGATAACGGTCTTCTAGATCGCCGCACTGTCAAGATCAGGGCTGGTGCTGTTCGTGCGGCGCAAATATACCTTGCCGATCGTGCCCAGGACGCCGATGAAGGCTCTGAATTAGGCCGCTTGCTGTCGGATGGCATCAAGGCCAAATACGTGGGCTTTTCTGGGTTTAGGCCGCTAAGCAAAACTGCTCGAGAGGATACGGTCGGGAAGGTCACAAAGACGATGGATAACCCGAACACTGGCAGCTCTTCCGGTACGAAGAAAGGCACCCGTCTCCAAAACGCCGCAGCGGAACTGAAGAAGGCCGATCCTGCCACATCCTTCACCACTGCAGCAGACGGTTCTCGATTTCTGCCTTGGAATCCGTTCAATCCCGAATGCGTGGAGGACGACGAGGTATATAAAGGTCGTGTCACTGAAGTTGCTCAGTACCCTCTGAGAAGAGCGATGGAGGAGCACGCGACCTTTTTTGCTGGCGGCCCAATGATGGCCTATGACGAAGCGCAATTTGCTCAGGCCATTGCGAATCTGTGCACGTACACAGGACGTCTTGAGGATTCGATAGATCAGGACTACTGGATGAGCATTGAGTCTCGGCAGGCACGCTTTAATGGTTTTACAATCGTCCAAAAGGTCACCTATGACCTTCTAGCCTTTCGTGAGGTGCCGATCAACTTTAACATCAAGATCAACACCAATGGCGATTTCGAAGGTGTAAAGCGATCAGATTGCCAACTTTTACCCGATGTCGTCTTCCAACTCTCAAAGGAGCAGCTTTGTGCCATCTTTGTTTGTGGCTTGAAGTACGCCAAAATGCAGGGTTACGAGGATAGTGCGTTCCGCCTTGATGACTACCATAAGGGAATGCTGCTATGTGATGATGTTGGTATGGGCAAAACGATCAGCTCGTTGGGTTCGTGAGCTCTCTCAACCTGTCTTCGAGCTCGGCGCACAGAGCGCGATGAGAACGCACCTGCCAATCAAGAAGCCCTGAGTCAGGCACCATCGGCGATCATTTGCAGTCTTGCTCTGCAAGGTCAATGGATCAAAGAGCTCCTTGGTCATATGCGGGTCAAGATTGGAAGGGCGGCAGAGGACCAGCGGAACTATTACTCGGCGGCAAATGTTGAGGGTAGTAGATTCACACTCTGGATCCCAAGGACGCCAAAACTGCAATCGAAGGCGACCGACATTCCGACCTTCGAAGAGATGGCTGGCCTGGGTCCACGCGACATCGTCATCTGGTGTCAAACTGCGTTCGAAACGCACAACATCACCGCAAATGTCCCTTATACGGACACATCCGTTGGTCAAGCTGGTTGGCTTACCCGCTACAAGGCCGCAAGAGGCATCGATTACCGGAGTTTAAGGACTGAAATTCCGGAGCCTGAAGGGTGGAACCCACATGCAGTGATTGGCCGTCCTGAGAACGCCAACGGCAAATTTTATTGGGGCGCAAGCTTCGTCATCATGGATGAGGTGCATCAGCTCCACATGCCTCCGAAGACGTGGAAGCTGACTTCGAAGGCAACCTGCGAATCATCCTTGCCAAGTACTTTACTCTTGGCTTGTCGGCCACTCCAACCGGGCCTGATATGGAGAAATGTCGGGTTGTCTTTGGATTTGCCGGCCTGAAAGGCATGGCGAACGACAGCGAAGCGTGGACAAGATTGCACGCTAGTGTGGCGAAGCTTCAAGTTGCGAGGTCCTCGGCGCAAATTTTCACCAGCGTCCATTATCAGATCGAAGCTCAGATGCTGGACCTTGTGGAGAAGGTCGCCGCGATACGCATTGCGGATCACGTGGAAGATCGCAAGATCGTTCAGCTGACCGACGAGGAACGCGACGCTTGCCCTTACCTTGTCGATCTCGTTTCGGTCCTTGTGGCTAAAGATCTGACCAGGCAGACGAAGCAAACGATAGTCAAGTCTATCAACAAGCTTCACAAAGAGGCTGCTGAGGACTTCCGCAGCAGTTTTGGTCAAGATGATGAGTGCTTCTGTCGAACGCTTCCTCACTTAGGCGCTGCGTCAAATCTGTTCTACGAAGGCCCATGCGTCTGCAAACGGCCTCCTATCCTTCGGCGCACACGTGATCCAGGCACGCTTCAAGTGATCTATGCCTACACTGTTCGCCTGAACGATCACCCAGCACATCAAGTGTGGCCGCACCGCTCGACCGGGCATCATTTAGTCTGACGATGTCTTCGGACATGTCACGGTTCGTTCATAATTACAGCTCCGCATTGAAGTCTTACAGTGGAGCGAAGAACATCGAAACGTTGTTCGGCAGATCATCGACAAGATGCCTTCGGAGCTGGATGCGGAGGATATGGAGGATATGGAGGATGTGGAGGACAATGAAGACCGCCAAGGCGCTACGGCCCGCCAAGACACTACGGTTCAAGCTGTTGCTGAGCCTGGCTTCAAGATGGATGCTTGCGCTCATCGACTAGCAAGTGTCAGTGTCGCCTTGCTGCGCCTGATGGAGATGAGATCTGACCGATCGATCATTCATCAGATCCGTGCTGAGGCCGCATACTTTAGCGTCGTTCACAATGAGCAAGCTATGCGGCAGTATCGCATTCTCCTTGCGGAATTTGGCTGTTGCATTTCCACACTGGAGGACATCAGCCCAGTGATCAGCAGCATCCAAGCCCTGCATGCCCTTCTTCAACATATCTCAGGTCGTTTCGATGAAGTGGCTCACGTGCAAGGTGCCATCGACGAAAACAGCAACATCAATCGCAGTGCCGCAAGACGGTTGCGATTACGGATTGCCGATGACGTTGCAATTCGGATGTCTCAAGATGTTCGTGCTGCCTTGGCGGCTCTCGATCAGGACCAAGAGGCCGCGTATAGTCTAATGAGAACATTTGGGCGGCAAATGAACCTCTCAAACGTGCCAGATCTTGGAGATCTAGGAAGGCCGGCTGAGGTGGCGAAAAAGCTCAGCGCAGATGAGAAAAGAGAGCTGAGGGAGCTTCTGACCTTGTATGAAAAGGCACAAAAGGATCTTAGTGTCAACAAGTTCCACGTGGCAACGAATATACTCACTGCCGAAGCTGAAATGGGCGCCGCAGGTGACGAGCAGTCGAAACCAAGCCTCTTCTCCCGCTTCCCATCGGTCAGGTGGACTTCATCATTGCTTGGCACCTTTATTGGTCGAAGGCAGAAAACGATGAGGAATTGGACGAGCGCATCTTCCCCCGCCATCACAGTCCGCATCGCGTCATCCGCGTGCCTTGAAGACTGTCGTGCTTGTGGAGCATAATGCAGTTGTGCTCCACTTAATGGTCACCTTCTTGGCCGTTAACATCAGTTGCATTCTCCTATCTTCGGAGCAAGCAACCGAGATCGCCGAATGGGAGAACTCACCCACCATGACTATCCTGCTGATCCAGCGACGTCATGCCACCGGTTTAAACCTTCAAAAAGGTGAGGCAATGTTTATTGCCCAATTGCTCTCTAGCGAGGAGGAAAATCGGCAAGCGGCAGGTCGACTGTATCGCACAGGCCAGAGAGAGAGAACGTACGTCTTTCGCCTTGTTCGAACGGCAGTGGTGATGAGCGTGGCCTGCAACTTCATAGCCGCAAAGCAGCTATGCGCTTCGTGACAGATGGAGCCCCACGCCAAGATTGGATCCCCTCCGAGAATGCTCGCCTGGAGAGGGCAGTCTTGAGAATCGCAAGAGGCTTCCGTGCTGACAAGGTATTAAGAAGGGAAAGGCAGCCACAGCGACCGCGTCGTGTGCAGCAGACAGCAACGCCGACTACCGCACGACGCAGAGGACGGCCGCCGAACGCCAGTAGAGTTCCCGCAGCCCCACCATCCACCGCAGATCCATCATCTAGCGCAGCCTCACCATCCACCGCTTAAAAAAATTGACTGAGAATGTAAACAAAAATCTAAAAGAAATTTATTGTTAACATACGATACATTGTTCCTAATACTTCCTGGAGCTGCTCAGTCCAAGGATGATGTCGTAGGCTATGCTTTGGCAGGTGGGTGTCTGAAGAACAAAATTCATTGCATCCATCCGTACGGATCTCTCCCTCTTCAATAGATGCTGTTTCTTGTTCAAACAAGGAGGGCATAAAAGGAAAGCGATTTAATAGCGCAACAAACATGTATAAGATGCGCGTGCCAAACGCTATCATGTTTATCTATGATGTCCAGCTTAAAGAATTTCGTCATAATGATAGGATGGCAAACCGATGCCTATGTAGATGGAGGATAAGCTACTTCCTTTGGAGACAGCCATAGAGGTGTACATCACGGCCATGGTGAGCATAAGCGACATCAACGTAGCTCAACGCGCTGCCCTTTTTTCGATGGACGGAAATTCGTAGTCACAGTCAAGCAACTCCCGTTCCAGGAGCATACGATGGACGTCGACCTGTCCAAGCACAGAACGATCGAGCCGCTTCCGCTTGAAGATTGCGATCGCCAACCGCGTGGAGCCGGACGTCCTCGATGACTTCGA